>JACEIK010006023.1:3526-70813 GCA_018107945.1 Datura stramonium
AGTATATTGACACTAATTTGGAGCAATTCCACTTACCTTAGCTCGGTAGCACGATGATTTGCCGGCCAAATTTCGCGAAACTAAATCCGTAGGAATGCTCGCTGATGCTAAATACCTCGGTATCTGAGGTTAATTTGAATTTGGACCGTGTTTGACGGCGTAATCGAAAGGAAATTATCAATATCCTTCGTACCCTCTATTTTCGCGACTTCTCTGTAAATTTCTGATGTATTAATGAAATAAACCGAAGTGGAGGCTTTATATACTTGAGCCTGGACAAGGCCAACGTGTCACAGAGCCAACACGGAGGCTCCCCCTCCGTGACACGTTGCCATCGCGGAGGAGCTCTGCCCCGGCTCCTTCCGCGATGGTTCGACAGGTTTCTTGTTCGGTCTTTTTCCGGGCCTTTTTCTAGCATGTATGGCTTTCAAAAACTCTTAACCAACATGAGAATAGGTCATCTATGTGTCGGGAATTTTACGGGGTGTAACATATAGACTCTCAGAGCACTTTCAGATAAAGTAGTTCTGTCTTAGTCTTAGGGAAATAGTTTCGAGCTATTATTATATATGTTTAGTTGGAAGTAGTACTTAGCACTGAGTAAGCCGAGGTTCATCTTGCTCAGGTCTCAAAACTACGTGCCACCCTAGGTTATTGGCTCGAATGGAAATAAGTTAGTGATCACATCAGCCATGATTTTATACCCTGACAAGGTATATTGGATCCTATCAATGGNCTGAGCAGTTTCTAGCCTGTCCCTTATCAACTGAACCTTTAACATGGCCTCCATGTTTAGCTTATGTAGTTATATATGATGGACTCTCCCACAATACAGTACCATTAAGTAACAGTTTTAGTCACAATTATAGACTTAGCTTTTGGTGCATATACATGGTCCTTAAATCAGTTTTGCCTATACTTTCCATATTTTGAGAATACCATATCATTATCGGTAATCATGCATCTCAGATAAGGTCATTGTACTTCAATTCGGTTATGCTTCTAATTATGCTTTTAAGATTTACTATTATGTTCTATACTTCAATTGCATATCTCATATACTTAATACATTAAAAGTGTTGACTGTATACTTCTTGTGCTATATCATTTTATAATATAGATTCAGGTACTCAGACTTAGCCCTGTGGTTAGATTCGGTCCAGTGCCCATCAACAGCTGTCTGTGGTGAGTCCTCATCTTTCGAGGGCTACAGTATATTGTATTCAGTTGTCCTTATTCTTTGTTTTAGTTACAAACATTAGAGTTATCTAGGGACTTATCCCAACAACTCATTAGTTAGTAGAGGCTTTTCAGACAAATAGTAGTATTTTAGCTTCATGTTATGTCAGACTCAGTATTTTGTCTCTATGACTTACTTTAGTTTAAAGTGTTTTGCTATTTTCTTGAGACTATTTTTTTATAAGCCGAAGGTCTACCAAAAAAGCCTCTCTACCTCTAAGATGGAAGTAAGGTCTGCGTACATTCTACCCTCCCCAGAACCCACTTTGTAGATTACACTAGGTGGTTGTTGTTGTTATATAAAGTGTTTTATACAGGTAATTCTGCTAAGTTTTATTTATTAATCAGATTGTAGTAATGTTATGCCATGCATTAGACTAGGTTGGGGTCACTTGTGGGTCCAAGCACTATGTTACTTCCAGGGTGTAGACTCAGATCATGAAAAACTTGGTATTAGAGCATTAGATTTAGGAGTGTAATGCTAAGTAGAGTCTTTTTCATGGGTGTGAAGCACGCCACACTTATGAGGAAAAGGCTATAAAACATTTTAGGAAATTTTTCTTCTTTCACAAAATCATCATCTGTAAATGTGTAGAGCACAAATTTAAAACTCTAAAGTATCCTTCTAACTCGTGCTCTAAACATTTACATATGATGCCTCTTAGAAGAGCTAATGGAAAAAGGAATGAAAATGAAAACCAGCAAGCCCCACCAGATCCAGAAGACCCTTTGAAGGAGCAAGTGACTCATGCTAAGTTCATGGACGCATTTTAAATTCTTGCTTAGGCTATGACCAACCAAGTCAATGAGACGGTTGTTGCTCCTGCTAATCTAAATGGGAATGCAGCTGCTGCTAGAATCCGGGACTTTATTCAGATTCAGAGTTCCATGGGTCTAAGGTAGATGAGGATCTATAATACTTCATTGACGAAATTCAGAAGATCACTCGAATCATGGGCATTACTTTGGTTGAGATTGCAGACTTGGCCGCATATCAATTGAAGGGAGCGACCCAGACTTGGTACAAACAGTGGAAGGAAGGTAGGCGTGTTGGTGCAGGATTAATGCATTGGGATGATTTTGTGACCGTATTGCTGGATAGATTCTTCCCCCACGAGTCGAGGGAAGAAAAGGTAGAGAAGTTCATTAACTTGAAGAAGAACTCCATAACGGTTCAGGAGTATGCCCTGAAGTTCACTCAGCTCTCCAGGTATGCTCTAGAGATGGTTACTGAACCAAGGGCTCGAATGAGCAAGTTTGTTACAGGTGTTTCAAACTTGATGGTCAAGGAGTGCAGGACCACTATGCTATTCAGTAACATGGATATCTCTCGTCTTATGATCCATGCTCAATAGAATGAGGAAGAGAAGCTAAAGGAGAAGGAAAGAGAGAACAAGAGGGCCAAGATAGGAAATTTCAATTACTCTCTTCAAAGGTTGGGCGGTGGAAATTGCTCATAGTATCAACACAAACTTCAGCTCTAGCACCCTCTTCGGATAGTGCTCCTTCTCCCAGACCTTGTACTGATTAGAAAGGTAGAGCATCTGGCTCTAAGTCTTGTTTCTAGTGGTCAAACTTTTCTAGCATGTCCTAAGTATGGTAAGAATCATCTAGGTGAGTGTTGTCTTAGAAAGGAGGATTGTTTTGGTTGTGGTCAACTAGGCCATCGGTTGAGAGATTGCCCTTTAGCTGGACATGAAAAGAATCAGTCCACTACTCTAGCAGCCCCTTCGGTTCGCCCAGCTCAGTTGGGTACTTCTTCGGGTATGGGTAATGGTCAGTTCCAGAATCGCTTCTACGCTTGTCATCCCGTTAGGAACAGGAGAACTCGCCTGATATGTCAATGGTATGTTACGAATCTTTCAGTTAGATGTTTATGCATTGTTAGATCTAGGAGCCACTCTTTCTTTCATGACTCATTATATTGCAGTAAATTTCAATGTCATTCTTGAAATCCTCTCAGAATCCTTCCAAATCTCTACTGTTGTTGGTGAGTCAGTTATAGCTAGACGGATATACAGAAATTGCTCGATCATAGTTTTATAAAAAGTTACCATAGTTGATCTAGTAGAGTTAGATATGATTGATTTTGATGTCATTCTTGGCATGGACTGGTTACACTCCTGTTATGCCTCAATCGACTGTAGAATCAGATGTCATGCCCCAAAAATAGGGGAGGGTGTAACTGGCACTTGACTTAGAGATGATCGAGAAATCGGTTATATAATGTCTATAACTATAGCATAAAGGCTGACTAGGCTACCTGCCACGGTCTCGATGATAACAAAAGTAACTACAAGGCTAAATAGGCTATAATAAGCTAAACTGCACAACGGAAGGCCGACAAAGCCACACGACCAGAACAGCTATACAACTAGTCCATAAAAGTCTCTAGAGAGTAATAAACTGAAATGCATGGGACAGGGCCCCGACCTACCCGAACTATACACAAAACTCAAAAATAAACTAACTTTGAGACATGGCTCCTGGAAGAGGGGAGCTTACCACTATCCTGCTGAACTTTGGCTCCTACTACATTTGACAATCTAAGCCTGTGCCAGTACCTGCACTATGATTGCAAGAAAAAGGGGTTCCCAAATGAAGGGACATCAATACGAATAAAATGTACTGGTATGAAAGGTTGCAACTGAAAATACAAGTATATCTAAAATGCTGAAGGACAGAGAAAAGATAGGAGCCAGTTAAGAATATGAAATTGATATAGGAGCTAAATGTAACACATTACATGAATATAACCAAGTAGGCATATTTGCAAGTCACAACATCTTACAAATAAGCTCCAAATTCTGTTATCAATGATTGATCTAGCTAAATCAAGTAAATACTACCTTGGGAAGGGGTGTGTCTCGAAGGTCTCCTAACTAAGGGACAATTTCCCACCAAACGTGTTAGGTTGGTGGTGAGATTATAAGTCTCATATATTAAAGGACAACTGCCCACCAAATATACCAGGTCGTTGGTGAGGTCATAAGTCTCATATCATCGAATATGTCAAAGGAAAATAGTGCACTAGGTGTACCAGATCGGTGGTGAGGTCGTAAGTTTCATATCATCGTCATAAATAAAATTGGTACATCTTACACTGAACCAATCTAACATACCTAGCATAACAAATGAGAAATCATAGTACTTTGGCCTAAGTAGGCCTCCTTTGTAGCATACAACTTCAAATGAATGCATATAACATGTTGATCTAAAAATTAGTACATAAACACATTTATTCTTAACTCATAAATATCATAAGAAGATGTAGACGACCCCAAGAGTTTCAATAAGACGCATAGATAAGGTTTGAAGGGACCTTGAAATCGAAAGCTCGCAAATTTGACATTCGGCTTAAGGGAGAGGAATTAAAGAGTCTCTTTAAAACCTTACATACTTCATAACATAAAAATGAAAGGGTAAGTGACCATTTTAAGGCATTTACACCTTGGTGATCTCATTTGCCCTTATTAGGCCTAATATCGTTTCCTTAGTCTTGAGTTTGTTCTAAATTTAACAATTAGCTCGTTCCAAACACAAACAAAAAAAAAGTACACATAATATACGTAAAGTACCAGCTCACGATTCCCACGAAAAGGGACTTCAGACTTAATTTATAACTACGACAATAATCGTAAACAATGCGTATTTTCACGTCATAGTTAATCGTTTATTACCTTTTTTTCATTCAAGTTGAGTTCAAGTGTTTCTAACTCTTTTGAATAGAATATAACATGCTTAAATATGGTTCAAAAATGTATAGATACTGGTCCCTTCAATAGTACAAATCATGCTTTAAAAATACGGACAATGGTGCCTTTACATACCTTATTCCGATGTGTTTCTCTAGCCAAACTTCTTCTTCAATAATCATCCTTTTACCACCTTAATCTCTGATTTTATAGATAAGTAACAATCCTAATTGGTGTCAAATATGCAGCCAAAACAAATCCCTAACCAGAAGCCACAACAACATCAACAACCAATAACAACAACAACATTAGTCATCTTTTCTACACTTGAATTTATCAACTTTTGAGGGGAGAAAATGAGGGGATAATTACCTAAGTTATACTTCACTTAATCCCAAAAATATGAAGTTTATACTTAACCAAAAATACTGTCCAAATCCTAAGAAAAATGGATAAGAACTTCAGCTAAAAACAGTCCAAACGACAACCTCTCTAACTGCAAATTTTAGCTTTTTAACTTGCAAGTTTGGTAAATTTAAAGGGGTAAAATCCTTACCTTTATTCTTGAATTTGATCCTTACTCAAAGGGGGGATGTATTGGCAGTCTAATAAGCTCCAAAATTCTAGCCACAACAGCCACCACACATCATATACAACTTGCAAACGACTTCTTCATTTTGTCTTGTAATTTTTAATTGAGTTTGACTTGGTTTCTTCTTCTTCAAATTTTCTGAAAATCAGAGAGAATATGAATTCCTTAAGCTAGCAGCTCACTTTGAGGAAAGTTGAAAATAAATTCATAATATAACACTTTAAAATATAAAGAGGTGGGGACATGTCACTGCTTGACAGTATCCCGGTAAAATGCTTATAACTTTTTATTTCCATACTCTGATTGACAATCGGTTTCATGTTCTAAAAATTAGACTCAAATATCTTTAATTTTATAGGTTGTAGGACTTCTAACTCATTATAGATTGAGAGATATGATCGTTTAAAGTTTACCCTTACTTATAAACTTCACATACTCTTTGCTTTTCCCTTCGTATATGTCTACCTCCTCATCTACAATCAATATACAACTCGTACTTCACTTAACATAGAATACAAACATCAAATAATCATAAAAAGAATTCTGGGTGTAACATCCTCTCCCCCCCCCCCCCCAAAAAAAAAACATTCATCCTTGAATGAGGATTAACTTCACTTAATACAAACTAGGAACATATAACTAGAAATTTAAGATAGCAACATAGCCAATACATACCTCGTTATCATATTGATGTCGTAAATAAGTGAGGATACTTCCTCCTCATCTCCTCCTCTGCTTCTCAAGTCACTTCTTCAATATTGTTATTCTGCCACAACACTTTAACTGAGGCAATTCCTTGGTTCGAAGCTTCCTAACTTTTCGATCAAGAATGAAAACTGGGATCTCTCTGTAGGTCATCTCCTTAGAAATCTGAACATCCACAATAGGAATAATATGGGTTGGATCCATGATGCATTTTCAAAACATTGATACCAAAATGCGGGATGAACTACTACTAGCTCCGAGGGCAACTTTAACACATAGGCCACTTTGCCTATCCTGCGGATGATCCTATAAGGTCCCACATACCTACAACTTAACTTTCCCTTCCTACCAAAATGCATAACTCCCTTCATAGGCGACACCTTTAGGAACACCCAATCGCCAATTGTAAACTCTAACGCTCGACGACGTATATCCGCATAGGACTTTTGCTTGCTCTAGGATATCTAAAGTCGATCTCTGATAAGTTTTACTTTATCCATGGCATGCTGCAGCAAGTATGTCCCTGGTAGTTCTCCCTCACTGATTCGAACCAATCCACCGGCGATCTTTACTTTTGCCCATATAAAGCTTCATACGGGGCCATCTGAATACTTGTGCGGTAGCTGTTATTATAGGCACACTCTATCAAGGATACACAATGATTCTAGATTCTACCAAAATCCAAAACACAGGTGCACAACATATCTTCGAGTGTCTGAGTGGTGCATTCAGCCTGTCCATTTGTTAAGGATAAGATGTTGTACTGAGACTCACCTGAGTGTCGAGACCTTTCTAGAAGTATTTCCAGATATTTGCTGTAAATTGAGCACTCCTGTCAGAAATAATATATAAAGGAATACCATATAGGCGAACTATCTCTCGTATATACAAAGCCTAGCATAAGCATATGTAGTCCTGACGGGCAAGAGGTGACCTGATTTAGTCAATTTGTCAACTATCACCCAAATAGACTCATGCTTCCTACTTGTTCCAGGTAGTCTTGTAAAAAAATCCATATTAATCACCTCCCATCTCCAAGATGGAATCTCTATATCTTGCATCATACCTCCAAGTCCTTAGTGCTCAACCTTCACCTACCGACAATTAGGACACTGAGCAACAAAACCTGTAATGTCCTACATGCAATGTAGGGATAAATGTAGATGTTTGCAGGGATAAATGTAGCAGATTTGGACCTATTTAGAGCTTAAAAAGAAATTATTGCAAAACCTGGGTTGAGAAAGACAAGATCGAAGGTAGTCAACAGTGCACGGGCAAGGGTAGCGCAACAGCTTGCCGACGCGCAGAGCAGGCAGTGCACCAGGCGCCGTGTCGCGCCAATCCCCTACTGTAATGGAGTCTGCGACGCGCAGGTGTCATGACCCGAACATAGACCCGAATCGAGACACGGGATAAGGAGCCCCAAGAGACTCCAAGTCGACCAATGGCATTAACATACATCTAACTCAATCAATAAAGGCGGAAAATTTAACATCATAAATATAGCAGAAGTCTAAACATAACATAACATCAGAACTGGAATTCACATCACACATGACAAGCTGATTACTACGCATAGTATAAAAGCCTCTAACATATCTGATGGGTTGATGGGACAACACCCCCAACTAACCCGAAAAGTCTGAAATTGAAGAGAGGCATAACAACTACGAATCCTAAATGTCCTCGGAGTATGAGGACTCACCGATGCTAGATGGACTGGTCTGAGTGGGAAAGACGTGGCTAAGGATGCTGTAGAGAAAGATCCCTCGGTCCTGTATCATGAAAAGATACAACATAGAGTATGCGGTCAGTACGTGGAATGTACCGAGTATGCCAGGTAAGTAAAATGGACAGTTAAAATACATAAAAGTTCATAAGAGTAGGATGACATGATCCTAACGTAAATATCATAATGCAGACTTAAGGCTCAAGGTTTTCAAAACATTCATAAATAATTTGTAATCATAATCATAAGAGAAAAGCTTTATTAAACATGACTTGAGCGAAAGTATATGATCAACACCATACGTAAATCATGAGGAAAAGTGGGAGATTCCTATAACCGACATACCCCATATGAGCACACATGGAGCCCGACCTGTAAACCCCTAGTCGGGAGGGTGTTCGTACCTTTACAAGGGTAGAACCATGAAAAAGGTGTGATATCACAATAGAGGGCCCATTTGGGCAAAGGGGACAGTATCATGGAGGTCCTATCGTGGCTACGTTGGTGCGTAGTTCTGAGACTCGGGGCATGCTTGGGCCCCGGGTCTACTTGGTATTAAATACTACTCCCATAACATATATAATTCTCATAGGATAATATACATAAAATTCATAGGCTAGTTAAAATCATGATAATCATAAGCATGCTTGAAATACGTGAACTAGCCATGAAAGTAAGGCCCGTGAGTCAGCCATAATCTTAAATCATAAATCATGAAGTTCATGCATACTTGTAAAACATGTATATACTTGATATCTCATAAATCCATGATAGGTATTTGAGAAAAGTCATATCATAAAGCATAAATCATTGTTGGGTAAATCTAGATCAAGATCATAGCGAAATCATAACTTAACTTTTCATAAGAACATGCATAATTGGGCATAGTTTGTAGAAATTTAAATTCATAAATTTATAATTCAAATAGTCATAAAATCTGCCCATGATTCATAAAATATGCATTGATACATGAAGAAGATTAACCCATAGATAGATCATAACGATTTCAATAAAACCTCATAGAATTATCAATATAATTTCATGAATTAGAGAGGAGTTGCGCATGGCTGTGAACAATTTCACCCATTTATAACCCTAAATACATGAGAGAATCTAGTTCTACAACTTCTCTAATTGCCAAAGGAAGAATTGAGAAGAACTTGAAAGAGATTGTTTGATGACCTCTCTAGACTTCTACTCTTGCATGCATGAATAGGAATGACTTAGAATGTACTTACCCCTCTTAAAACTCACTATTCATAGCTTAACACGATGTAATTTAGGCCTTAGTATCATAGAAATTATGAAAAATCCCTTACTAAACTCGTAGAGAAAAAAAGACTGCCAGTCCCAACGGGGGGATTGGACGAGTTGTTTCCATGGACGACGACTCATGGTCAGGAGTCGTTAAGTACACTGCCCATATTTCCTCAAAGGGTCCTCAAGAGGGACCTAACGATTCGTTATTGGTGACCACAACTCGTGATCACCTTCCATTGCCTTCACTGCCAATTCTCACCTGGGGCTCACCATGGGGCACACCACGACTCGTGGTGTACCTAAAGAATCATGGTGACCCATCCGTTAGGTGCACTACCCAATTTCTCCTAGCTTCACCTCGTCCCTTACCAAGACCGTCTCAATGAGTCGTGGGGCTGACCATGACTCGTGGTCATGTCCCTGGTGACCCAAAAACATCACTTTTCCACTTAAGTCTCCCACCTCACCACGAGTCACTTAATGACTCGTGGCCATCCTGAAGGGTCACAGGACGACTCGTTTTGTGACCTGGTATAGAAGATCCTATTTTTTCGCTTTAAACTCATGGGTCTGATCTTAGGACTTTTGGGGTATTACAATATCTCCCCCTTGGGAACATTCTTCCTCGAATATTGAAAAACACACAGAAAAATAGAGAAATGCAATCATCTTATTCAAATACTGATAATAAAAGCTGAAAACTGACGGAACGACTAACTTCGATTGAAACTACATGACTGAACTGAATTTCAAAAACACACACACATCCATTTACATGAAAGAAAATGAGGTACATAGGTTGAACATGAAACTTAATAGAGTATTAAGGAGGAAACTAATACCTTAAGCTGAAATAGAGCCGGTAAGGAATAGATGCGGGTATTTAGCCATCATATCTACCTCGGCTTCCCACGTAGCTCCCTAAACATGCTGATTCCTCCACAAAACCTTGACTAAAGCTACTTATTTATTCCTTAGCTTACGAACCTGTCGATCCAGTATCTCCACCGGAACCTCTTCATAGTTAAGACTGTCTTTTGCGCCTAAACTATCCACCGAAACAACCAAAGCTGGATCACCCAAACACTTCTTTAAGAGAGATACATGGAAAATAGTATGAACGAAAGCTAATTCTGAGGGAAACTCCAATTCATATGCTACCTTGCCATTCTGTTTCACAATTATGTACGGGCCAATATAACGGGGATTGAGTTTTCCTTTCTTTTCAAATCTCATCACTCCCTTCATGGGGGATACCTTCAAAAACACCCAATAATCAACTTCAAACTCAAGATCCCTCCTTCTCACATCCGCATAGGACTTTTGGTGACTCTAAGCTTTTTTCAATCTGTCTCTTATAAGTTGAACCTTCTCCATGGCCTCATGGACTGAATCTAGACCTATCATCGCAGCTTCACCAACTTCAAACCAAGCAATAAGTGATCTACACCTCTGCCCATAGAGAGCTTCAAGCGAAGCCATCTGAATGCTGGAATGATAGTTGTTGTTGTACACAAACTCAATAAGAGGCAAGTGATCATCCCAAATACCCTTGAAGTCAATCATGCATGCTCTCAACATATCCTCGAGAGTTTGGATACCGTTCCGCCTAGCCATTAGTTTGTGGATGAAATGTTGTACTGAGCTTGACCTGCGTACCGAGTCCCTTTTGAAATGATCTCCAAAATTGAGAGGTAAACTGAGTACCTCTGTCTGATATGATGGACAAGGGCACTCCATGCAACAGAACTAGCTCTTGAATGTGTATTTTGGCATAATCCTCTACTGAATCAATGGTTTTGATCGGTAGAAAATGGGCGGATTTGGTCAAACTGTCCACGACCACACAAATGGAGTCGTACTATCGACGAGTGCGAGGCAACCCTTTGATGAAGTCCATATTAATCTCCTCCCACTTCCAAGTGGGTATTTTGATGTCCTGAAGCACACCTCCCCGTCTCTGATGTTCAACCTTCACTTGCTGATAATTTGGACACTTAGCTAAAAATTCTACGATGTTCTTCTTCATGCCATTCCACCAATAGAATTTTTGTAGGTCACGGAACATCTTGGTGGCATATGGATGTATGGAGTATTTGGAACTATGAGCCTCGTGCAATATTCGACATCTCAAATCATCAACATCTGAAACACACAAGCGACCCTGGTACCGAAGCACACCATCTCCCCCTTTGGAGAAGACCTCTACCTTCTGGTTTTGAACCACCTCCTTCAGCTTTACCAAAATCGGATCCTCGTCTTGTCTAGCTTTCACATCAGTCACTAAGGATGATTCTGACCCGTTCTAAACTATAACACCGCCATCAGTCGAGTCAACCAAATGAACTCCCAACCGTGCAAGTTGATGCACATCCTTCACCAGCTCCTTCTTCCTTTATGATCACATCTGGGTTGGGAGGGGACACTAGCTAATGATGGTGTTGGGGATAAAGATCCTTGGTGGAACTACTGACGGTGCCCACTAGGCCTTGGCTGGGAGAATCCGATGCTATCAGTCCTGGCCCTCTAGGCCTCCCTCTCCCGCTCATCCATCTGTACCGCCTCTATCTGCTGTGTCACGCCCCACCTTGGGAGGCATGACTGACACCTGGTGCCCTACTAGGACCTGAACTGCTGAGCTGACTGATCCTAAGCACCTCTGGTGCAGGGATGACTCTAACTCTAGAATCAAGAAAACAACGGGCTACATAGCGGCTGTAAATACAACCCCGGCCGACAAGGCATATAGCCACCTGTGAAAATAAATAGCTAACCAGAGACAAACAATCGTAGGGAGTCCTATACGGGCCGACAAGGCCACCGCGATATCTAGTTATAAGTGGAAAGTAAAATAAGATATTAAACTGAACTATGATCGACAAGGCCACCAATCAACAGCTAAACAGGGTCCCACACGACCAACACACATAATCTAAAACACATATGAGCCCCACACGGCCGGTATCATCTAACCATAGGGAAGTAACACAATATGCAAGCCTCTAGGAGTAATAAGTGGTCAAACAGGACCCCAACCTACCCATACTGTACAAACAAAAAAAGTAAACCTCCATCACACAAGCTCCAGAAGAAGGGAGCTGACGGTCCTATATGGCTGACTGGAACTACGAGGGACCTGCTCCTCGTCTATATGTACCTGCAGGCAAGTAATGCAATGCCCATAAGAGGGCGTCAGTACCACATGTATTGAGTATATAAAGCAGTAACTTTAAATAACGGAAAGTAAGAAATAGAACTGACAACGACCAAAGTAAAGAAAACGGACTGAGGATGACTGAAGTAGTGAAATCAGGGCTAAAAATAATTGTAATAAGGAGGTAGGGGTCATACCTGACAAGCGAGGCGTCTTACTTTCTACTATCAGTAACTAAAGCAAGCATAAACCTTACCTGGCTCCCATAAGCCGAAAGGTACAATCAGCACAGAATAACCCACCTGGGCCCCCATTGGCCCTAGTGAGTACACCTCAATCTATATACCCCTATCCAGGTCATACTGAGTCAACTACCAGCTATAAGCATCCTGCTGATCCCCTAGATATGCAATTGGACCCACTAGACCCCTGACTGTAGTTGTGTCTGAGTCCGGAGGACTCCTGATATCTACACCCCGGGCGTAAGCGCTCGACGGGGGTGTGTATAAGGCCAACCACGACAATATGAGGATATGAATCCCCATCTTCATCCCTTGCGGATGGCATGCGGCTCCTTAGAGCGACATATTCTCGCCCTTTGCGGGCGGCGATACAACTATTAACTCTGGGGTGGTCACGGAAGCTATACAGGTATAATCCATTCCAAAAAAAATACAATTTACGAGTTTCGACTGACAACAACAACTAGACATGATAACATACTCCTGACATGCTTTACTGGGATTCGTACTGGACTACTATGCTGAAGAAACTAACTTGCCGAAAGAAAATGCCTTAACATACCTCGTTCGCTATTTACCGATTAACTGGCGAGTTTCGGCTCGTGTTCAACTGCNATATATATATATACTGACTATACTTCAACTTATCGAAATACGATCAAGAACTTGTAATTTCTAGGGAATCTAGAAGGGAGAAATACTTACTTTAGGCACGTGATCGTATTGACACTAGTTTGGAAAAATTCCATCAACTTAAGCTCGGCGTGGTGACGATTTTACGGGCATATTTTACGAAAATAACTCCGTAGCGATGCTCCCTACAACTTTATACTTCAATACCCGGAGTTAATTTGGATTTGGACGATGTTTAGCGGCGTAATCGGATGATTTTTACTTGGTTTCTTCGTACTCCCTCGGGTCTGGCCGTGTATATATTTAAAATAATCTAACTTCTAAGTGTGAGACCTTTATATACTTGAGGCAGCAGACAAGGAAACGTGGTACTCTGCCCATAGCGCTGATTCTGCTCCGTGCCACGTTGGCTAACGCGGAGGAGCTTCTCTGTGCCACTTTTCCCCTATGGGAAGCTTGGTTCGGCCTCCTCCTGCGAAATACCGACTTGGCACCCATTCGTCCTTTTTATGGGCCCTTTCCTCGTACGTATGGCACTCTAAAACTCTCAATCAACATACGAATAGGCCGACTAAACGTTAAAAACTTACGGGGTGTAACATGTGGGTGTACAGGACTATCCAAGCAAAATCAATATCCTGGAGAAGCATCACGGTCCAGCAATCCCTAACCAAGGAATCTGTTATCCCGTGTACTAACCTTCTTACACAAGCCCTCTAATCCGCCACCAACTCAAGTGCATACCTGGACAGACGTGTGAACTCCTAGGCATACTCCTGAACTGTCATCTTTCCTTGCTTAAGATTCACAAACTTGGCCACTTTCAGCTCCCTCATCTCCCAAGGGAAGAACTGATCAAGAAAAGTGGCATGAAACTCATCCCAATTGACAGGGCCTGCTCCAACCGCCCTACTATCCTTCCACTGTTTGAACCAAATGTGTGTGACCCCCTTCAACTGATACGAGGAAAAATTAGCACACTCCTCTCCAGTCACCCCTATAATCTGGGTGATCTTCAGAATCTCCTCAATGAAATCATGTAGATCCTTGTCCACCTTCGATCCAAGGAATTCGGGAGGGTTCATCCTCAGAAAGTCTCTAACCCTCGCTGCCGCTGAATTCCCGTTCTGCAGGACATACACTACTGCCTTATGGTTGACCTGGGCAGTCAAGGCCTGTGCTAGCATCTGAATGGCTGCCCTAAATTCAGCGTGGGCAACCGGCTCCGGTACATGGTGCTCATGAGATGGTGGGGCTTGTTGGTGCCCGTCTCCATTGCCATCCTCGTGGCCATTTCCATTTCTTCTGCCATTAACTCTATGGGGAGACATGATTCTGCAAACGCTAATAGCATGAATTAGAAGGATAGAGAGACATTTCACCGTATGACATAGATCATGAAAGAAGGGAACATTTCCTAAATGTCTCGTAGCCTCTTCATCATAAGTGTGGCGCTCTTCACACCCATGAAAAAGACTTTACTTAACGTGGCTTTCAGACACCCTAGGACACTTCAAAACCTATTGCTCTGATACCAAGTTTGTCACAACCCGAACATAGGCCCGGATCGAGACACAGGACAAGGAGCCCTGAGAGACTCCAAGTCGACCCATGGAATGAATCTACATCTAAATCAATCAATAAAGGTGGAATATTTAGAATCATAAATATAGCGAAAGTATAAACATAACATAACATCATAACTGGAATTCACATCACACATAACAAGATGATGACCATGCACAATCTGAAAGCCTCTAAGATATCTGATGGTTTGATGGGACAACACCCCTAACTAACCCGAAAAGTATGAAACTAAAGAGAGGCATAACAACCACGAATCCTAAATGTCCTTGGAGGATGAGGACTCACCAATGCTAGCTAGACAGGTCTGAGTGGGAAAGTAGTGGCTAAGGATGCTGTTGAGAAAGCTCCCTCGGACCTATATCATGAGACGATACAACATAGAGTATGCGGTCAGTATGTGGAATGTATCGATCATGCCACGTAAGTAAAACAGGCAGTTAAAATACATAAAAGTTCTTAACAGTAGGACGGCATGATCGTAACGTAAATATCATAATGCATACATAAGGCTCAAGGTTTTCAATACATTCATAAATCATTCGTAATCATAATCATAAGAGAAAATATTTATTAAACATGACTTTAGCCAAAGTATATGATCATAACCATATATAAATCATGAGGAACAGTGGGAGATTGTTATAACCGACATACCCTGTATGAGCACACATGGAGCCCAACCTATAAACCCCTAGTCGGGGAGGGTGCTCGTACCTTGCCAAAGGTAGAACCATGAAAGAGGTGTGATATCACAATAGAGGGCCCATTTGGGAAAAGGGGACAGTATCATGGAGGTCCCATCGTGGCTACACTGGCGCATAGTTTTGAGACTCAGGGCATGCTTGGGCCCCGGGTCTACTCAGTATTAAATACTACTCCCAAAACATATATAGTGTTCATAGGATAATATAAATGAGATTCATAGGCTAGTTAAAATCATGATAATCAAAAGCATGCTTGAAATACATGAACTAGCCATGAAAGTAAGGCCTGTAAATCGGCCATAATCTTAAATCCATAAATCATGAAGTTCATGCATACTTGTAAAACATGTATATACTTGATATCTCATAAATCCATGATAAGTATTTAAAAGAAGTCATATGATAAATCATAAATCATAGTTGGGTAAATCTAGATCAAGATCATAGCGAAATCATAACTTAACTTTTCAAAATAACATGCATAATTGGGCATAGTTTGTAGAAATTTAAATCCATAAGTTTATAATTTGAAATAGTCATAAAATCTGCCATGATTCATAAAATATGCATTGATACATGAAAGAGATTAACCCATAGATAGATCATAAGAATTTAATAAGAATTGGAATAAAACCCCATAGAATTATAAATAGAATTTCATGAATTAAAGAGGAGTTGAGAATGGGTGTGAACGATTTCACCCATTCATAACCCTACATACCTGAGAGAATCTGATTGTACAACTTCTCTGATTGCCCAAGGAAGAATTGAGAAGAACTTGAAAGAGATTGAGCTTGATCACCTCTCTAGACTTCTACTCTTGCATGCATGAATAAGAATGGCTTAGAATAAACTTACCCCTCTTAAAACTCACTATTCATAGCTTAAAACAACATAGTTTAGGCCTTAGGATCATAGGAATTATGAAAAAGACCTTACTAAACTCACAGAGAAAAACAGGCTGCCAGTCCCAATGGGGGGACTAGATAAGTCGTTGCCATGGACCATGACTCGTGGTTAGCAGTCATTAAGTACGCTCCCCATATTTCCTCAAAGGGTCCTCACGAGGGACCTAATGATTCGTCATTGGTGACCACGACTCGTGGTCACCTTCCGTTGCCTTCACTGCCAATTCTCATATGGGGCTCACCACGAGGCACACCACGGCTCATGGTGTACCCAACGAATCGTGGTGACTCATTCGTTAGGTGCACTACCCAATTTCTCCTACCTTCACCTCGTACCTGACCTCGACTGACTCAACGAGTCATGGGACTGACCACGAGTCGTGGTGATGTTCGTGGTGACCCAAAAAACATAATTTTCCCACTTAAGTCTCCCACCTCACCATGAGTCACTTAACGACTCGTGGTCATCCTGACGGGTCACATGAGGACTCGTTCTGTGACCTAGTGCAAAAAATCCTATTTTCTCCATTTAAACTCTCGGATTTTATATTAGGGCTTCCGAGGTATCACAATAGGGTAGTCCCAGGTGGCCAACTTTTTCAAAATCCAATCCTAGTTTAAGTAGGATTAGAAGCTGCAAGTCCAACTGCATTCCAAGTTGGAACAGATGCAGATTCTTCTACCACTATATATACCCCCTCTTAAGACAATTTTACACATCCAGACTTCTAGAGTCACACAAAATATTTACGCATTGAATTATTATAAGTGTGGAAAACATCATTCCATACTAGTGTTGGAGGAAGCATCAAGTTCTTATGATTCTAATTAGCTTTCAAGATATTTTCAAAAAAATTTCATATTATTATAATTTTTTCATTATGACTTCTTATGAATCTTTTGTTATTGTTTCTTCAAACATGAGAGACTAAATCTCTTGACTTAGGGTTGTGGGAACCATGATAGATTAAGGGAAGTAGGCAAAATAAAATAGTGATTCTTGAATGGTGAATTGAGTGGATTGATATTCTCTTTGTTTTAATGAGTTTTAGCGGTTGCAAATGTTGAAATGTGCCTGTATCGCCAACTTTCTTGACCAAAGAGGTTGAAGTTAGATAAAGAGAATAACAATGGAAATTTGAGGCTACCAACCCTCATGTAACTAACTTGAGCTCTAATCGAGGATATTTAATCCAAGACTTATGGCGAGGGCAAAATACACATACCTAAAGTCCGAGAGGATTCAGGTGAAATTCATCTATATAGGTCAAGAGATGTTAGATGAACTTAATCTTCAGTCTTACACAAATTTCACCCGGATAGATCACTAATAAAATAAGACTACTACGTTATGAAATCATGGGGAATACAATCCTAATTTTGTCTCATCAATTTGATAACAACTTAATCATTCTTTAAAATTACTTTTTCTTTTATTTGCAACCCCTTTCTAAAATATCGACTGTCAGTTGATTTACTCATCTTTAACATTTTTTCCCTATTTCACGTGGGATCAACCCCAATCTAGTTGGGTTACTATACTTGACAGGGAGTGCGTTATACTTTATTGTGAGGTGTAATTTGGGAGTGATCAAAATTTTGGTATTGTTGCTAGTGAATATGGTTTTGAAATAGTTATGTGGTATTTAAATTCTATTTGTAGTCCTTATTTTGTGATTTACATTTGTATTTGTTCTTGGGTCCTCACAGGACATGGCTAACCACACCATTCAATCTTCCCCTGTAGGAAGGATTAACGAAAGAACAACAAGCCGAAGCCTTATAAAGGGCTGAATAGGCTCAGCAAACTTGGTAGTACATGAGAGATGATCTACATGTAGAGTACATTGATCTAGATGAGGTTGGCTTCACCAGAGCGATAGTGTCACCCCCTCTGCCAGCAAATGCTAAATTTGACATTTCCAGCACTATGATACAACTATTAAGCATGAAAGGGCTATTCAAAGGAATGAATGGAGAAAATCCCAACTAGCATTTAATCAATTTCACTGGAGTATGCAGTGCTTACAAACTGCCAGGGGGTGATAAAGGAGGCTATCAAGCTCAGGTTGTTTTCATTGTCTCTAATAGGGGAAGCGACAGTATGGTCAAATGAGATTCTAGATGAGTCTATTACCACCTGGCCAGAGTTGACTAAAGCATCTTGGAGAGGTTCTTCCCACCCTCACGGATGATTCAACTAAGGGATGAGATAAACAACTTCAGACAGACAGCAAGGGAAGCTTTGCATGAAGCTTGGCTCAGGCTTGAAAAGAAACTAAAGCAATTTCCAAATCATAAGATTCCACATAGAGTCCTCCTGTAAATATTCTATAGGTCACTTAGCTCTAAAAATAAGTTGATTGCTAACAACACGGTAGAAGGCTCAATTATGGCTCGCACTTTCAAAGAGGGCAGTGAGATACTAGACAAGTTTGCAAAGACCAACAGGGCCTGACACATTATTGAGTCTGAAGCTGCAACTATGAATCATTCAAGAGGAATAATAGCATAATTACAAAGGAGGGAGAAGGAACGTGATCAAGACATGGCCCCATATATAAAGCTTAAATGAAACTAATCACCATGCACTTGACCACGATGAACGCACAAAAGGTGCAAGTAGTTAACTCACAAGGAAGGACACTCAAATATGATGACTATTAACCCAATTATGAAGAGGAGGTTGATTTTGCTAACTATCAAATGGGGAATTTCCAAGCTCGCACCCAAGTGTCCAACCAAGGTACTTAGCTGCATAGCCACAGAAATCAAGGTCGAAACTATTATACAAATGAAAACTATGACTGGACATGTTATAGTGGCAGAGAACAAGGCAATTAGAGAAATAGGGGATCACCATCTAGCAACTCTAGAGATGCCAAGATTGAAGTCATACTTAATCAGGTCCCAACAAAGCTTGAATCCATCGAATTAGGTGTACACAAAATGCATGAAGAGCTCTCTAGCATGGGTAATATGGTAGAATCACACTCATTTTCTATCGAATAATTGGAGCAAAAAATAGGGCAACAGACAATATTGTTAAAGCAAAGGCATGAAGATAATTAGTGCATAACTGTAGCAATAAAATTAGGAAGGCCTATACCAAGAATAGTTCCTGACAAAGAAGAAACCATACCAAATCGGATAGAAGCAGGTGACAGCTCATGATAGAGGTGTGACGTGTCATTTGGCTCCAACAGCTATTGATAGCACTACTCTGATAGTAGTAGCTCTTACCACATGACTAAAAGTGTCATTTGCTCCAACATCTGTGACCGGCGATGCACTGCCAGGCCAATGCAATGAGTGCCCTGACGCGGCGCCACTACTCCGCTCTAAGAGTCACAATGCGGAGGGAGCTGGTACAGAGGATGGTATCTTACCTGTTAGTTGTAAAGTGAGCAGTAAAGATGAGGGAGAACAACGCGGAGGCTGAGAAAGGAAAATCTAAAGAAATTCAACAATAATACACACCGATTCCAATACCCCCTCCTCATTTTCCCCAACTCCTTAAGAAAAAGGCCGAAGATGAAAATTTTAGTTTATTTATGTTGAAACAACTATCTATTAATATCCCATTGGTGGAAGCATTGGAACAAATGTGATGACGTTCAAATCTCCTCCTCATGAGGAGGAAGTGTGAATGATCATTACAATGTAAATACCTAACTAAGAGTCGGGGTCGAATTTAGAAAACAAGGTAACCAAATTGAAAGAACAATTATGAGCAAGAGCGGGGGGTGTGCTATTGATGGGGCATCAATTGGATTGAAATTGATTGGAACATCAAATTATTACTTATAAGCATAAATAACCATGGATAAAGTGGCACCTGATATTTTTCAACCACTTGGGTGCCTTTTTCTGTGTGGTTTGGGTAAGAGCTGAACTATCTCGCTTCAACCCTTTAATGTATGCATGAGAATGGGTTTTTTCCATCTCTAGCCCAACCTTAGATAATCAACACCCAAATACCCACCATTACTTTCTTACCATATTCTATTCCCCTCTTTCAAGCAAAAATATAATAAGTAAACATAACCCACATTTGCAATTATGGGTAATTCAATTATAAATTGGGAGAAAATAATAGATTTATACTAAATGAGTAATTAAAAGATCATTCTAGAAACATCCACCTAATTCAACCGCAATCTATGTGCAATACTATAACACCCCTAGGAAAGTATCTAGCCACTCATAAATGAGGATTATAAGGTTATATTAACAACAAACTCATAAAATTCATCATTAGCAGTAAATAAAGCCTAAAAATGTCTTCAATGGTGGCTGTACCTTGAGGAAGAAGAAGAAAAACTATTCAATATTTCTCTCCCTAACTCTATAAATCTGTAAATGGAATATTCAATACATTTTAGAGAATGTACAGAAATAGGTTAAAAATGCTCCTCAAATATCATGCTGATGATTTTTCCCTTTTCTGATAGACCTCACTTGTGAGTCATTGGCATTCCATCGGATGGCCATCCACGAGGCGCCGCTCCGTCGCAGCCGATAGTGACTTTGGGATCTTGACTGGTGCTGGCATGGTCGATTCATAGGTGCTGACCCACTCTGCCAATGCACTCACTTCACAGCAGTGCTCCTGCATTTGACTGGCATTTTTCCGGTCCCATCCAGTGGAAACGCAGGTCCCCTTCTCCACTTATGCTTTATTTCAACTTCGCTTCTCTTAAATTGAATAAGCAAACAAAAGAAAATAGCATAATATCCTCCTAAATGACTTGATAATCAAGAGAAAGATATTACGAAGCTTCAATAAGTTGGTAAATTACCAACTCATCAAACCCCCAAACTTGAAACATTGCTTGTCCTCAAACAAGACAATTCTTTACAGCTCAACCATAGGAATAAGCATGTCATTCTACCTGAAATTATGCATAAGGGATCACTACGATTCAGATAACCCCAAGATCGCTCACCAAATCATAAAAAAAGAGGAGACTCAACATTATATGCAAATGCTTCAAGAGAAGACCACAAACAATTGGCATGATTCACAATTGATTCCTTCATTCAAAACAAGGGTCATGGTTGATCACAACAAGCTTATATAGCACCTTAAGTCATTAAAAATTTCTAATTCAAAGTTTTCCTAAAGCCTTTCACTACATTCTGTCTCAATTACATCTTTTGGAACGTGCAAGCATGTTCCCAAGGAGGTGATGCGACTCACATCAAGAAAGAATCTCATTTAATGTCAAGCAATCACACTCAAGGGATTAGTAGAATGAAATGTATATGCTCACTCACACAAAGAAATTCTCATGCACATAACTTGACCCATAGTCTTGCCTTTCGTGTAACTCGCCACTAATGTAGAGTTTCTATACTTAAAATCAATTAGGACTTTGAGTTCATGATGAAGGCTAGGGGTAAATGTAGGATGACTTTTTGGTTCTAGTGACTAGATCCTCCCTAATGCACTTTTTGTGAATCTTATTTCATATTCCATTTTCTTTTGATATCACCCTCACCTTATCTTTCCGAACAATATTTTCATTTTTGAAACAAGAGCCCTGTTTATTCTCCTTAGTTACCACTTTTTATCTCATTTAAGAAAGAGGAAACACCTTTTTATAATTCAGTTCTTTTCACCCAACCATTTCATTCATTTTTATAATGGGTGCTACTTCATATTGAAGTTCACATTAGTTTTCCCGTTTTTCTTTTTACAACCCCAAAACTTAGGCCTCATCTTCCCTTTATATTCTCTGCCACCTTTGGGACTCAAGCATCATTTTTGCATTTCAAAACTAACACTAGGGAGTGATGGGCTCCAAAGAGGATTACAAAAGGGGTAATAGGCGTGTAATGTAGTTTTCAAAAAGGGTTTAAAGGCTCAACATTGGCTAGCAAGGCTTCGTTCTCAAGGAGGTAATATGGGTAAAGTAGATATCAAAAGAAAGCCCAAAATCCTCTTCCAAGTGCAGCTACATCTAGGATTTCACCTTGAGTCACACTTGGGACTAGTTCTAGAAAATCGTTCATGCAAGAGAAACTAAAACCTTTTCCAAAAGCATCACCTCCAAGGGGTCTGGGCTACCATTTTCATCACCACATCAAGAGTCAAGTAAAACAAGATATCATGTCAATTAAGAAGACAAACAAAGAATGAGTAACTTATGACAAAAGAGTACTCAACTTTCACCAACTACTCCTTCCTTCAAAATTCATTTTTTACAGCTATGCCATTTAAGAAAATTTTCTAGTGGTACATCTCAGAAGCTATTGCAAATCGTTTACTCAAAAGAACTCTAAACTCTCGGCATTTTTTTCTTAAGAAATTTCCTCTCAATCCATCATTTGTAAATGCCACCCGGTTCGACAATAAAAGAAAAAAAGAGAATCGCTCCTTAGGAAAGAACCATGGCATAAGGAAACCCTTGGAGTTTATTTACTGACTACTATGAACAAAGGCGATAATCAAAACATGGGTCATCACTATTTTTGCAATTTAAACAACCTACAATTGGCACTAATAATTTGACAAAAGATTTTTTCATTTAACAAACAGCCTGACAAGGGCATTCAATCACAATTAAAAATTAACAATCAGCCAAAGCATGAGAAATTTAACCCATCAAGGGCAACACAAATACCAACAAAAGACCAACAAAGGGATATACAATTTCATCCCCAACCATGAATGTACATTGTCCTCACGTAAACATGAAGAACGTAAAGGGTGGTGGGAACTCCCTGGAAATAGTATTCATCATCCTCATCATTGGCCTGCATCTTCATCAAGGCTTCCTAGCGTGGTTTATCCTCCCTACCTAAGCCCTTGAACAGATCAGAACATGGGGCCCCGGGCTGTGGATGTGGCAGCCATGGCTGCATCAAGGGCACTCAAGTCCAGGTCTGCCAGTGGTGCCCGTTCCTCACCACATCACTCCCTGAGTGAAGAGACAACCTTCCACTATATATACTGGGATCAGAGCTTGGTCAAGCTGTTGAACACACTTCATCTCCCTTTTTACTATTCTGGAGGTAAGAGCCGGGAAATTTTGGGCTAGCTTTTGTAGTTGGATTTCATGAGATTGTGTCATCTCAAACCTAGCCTCCTTCAGATTATTGCAGGAGGATTTGGGAGAGGTGAAAGCCCTCTGAATGGTGCCTCTCCAGATGCATTCTCTGATGCCTTGGGGTGTAATCTTATTGAGGTGGGGAGCAATGGGGGTTTCTATATTATAGGAAGCGGAGCCTCAGGAGTCGTAAAATCTTGCAACTTCTTTCTCTTCTTTCACCTTGGGTGCCTCAACATCCCTTTTTCTCAAAGACATTGATTTCACTGTTACGGAACTGGGAGACTTGTTAGGAATATTTGGTACCCTGCATCAAGATGGTGACAATTTGATAAATAAGCATGGCATATGCATTGACATTCCTGCTGCCTAACCTTTCTCTTCATTTGGTTGGCCATAATCTCCACGAAGTTGATGGGCACACCTGTCATGAAAAAGGTACTACAGGCAGATTCTTCAAGCCTACTCTTTAGTCATTTTTTTGATGGCATAATCCAGTCACACACAAACTCCATCCACAATTTTTCTTCGAACTTGAGATCATGCCTCTAAATCTACCATCCATGGAGGCCTACAAAGGTTGATCATTGGCGCGATTTATTATCCACTGAAACTGATGTTCTTTATTGGTAAACTTTTCTGCATACTCAATTCCTGGATCGATCTCATTAGCCCAAAATAGTGCATTGATAGTGGTCAGGGTATTATCAACCTCCACAACTCGGATTCTGAATCGATGGAAGGCAAGGAAGCTCATCAACCTTCCTTTATGCTTCATTGCCTCCTGGCGTGCCTGATAAGAAGCATAAAACTCTGGCACAAGATTGGTATAGTACTCTGGGAGAGGCTCATCAAATACATGCTGCATGAATGTGTTTAATTGTGGAAAGATGATGTGGGAAGTCATTCCCGTGCACATCGATCAAACCCTTTCTTTGTTGTGATCGACCTTTCTTTACAAATGACAAAGGTGTCATCTTGTCAAGCACACAGAAAATGATGTGGCCTCTCTGGAGTTGATGGGGATGGGGTAGCCTTAATTTCCTCGGTCTTTACTTTTGGATGAGGGTGTCTTGCCCTTGTCTCCTTGCCTGGATAAAGTCATTATGTTGCAAGAGGAATGTTAGTGCCACATAATCCTATTTTTTGTGTTTTAAATAAGAAATTATAAGATGATACAACTAAGTTAGAAGTAAATCAAAATTGGATGATAACAAAATGAATGTTAAACACATTAGTGCAAAGATTTGTGGTACAACTGCAAATGCTGCATGAGATCAGAAAATGCAAATTACACCCAGCTGAGAGACGCTCAGGCAGAGGTGTAGAATACGAACAAATGGTCAATACTGGCCATCCATGAAGTTGAGAAAATTGGGAGCTGCAGTGTCTGAAGCCTCACACCCACCTGCAGCTTCAGCCAGCATTTCGCCGGGCCTTATCGGCGGTCACAAAGCAACGTCTGCCTAGAATATCACATCCCAAATTAGTTGAAGAACTCTCTTAAATTCTACCTAACTCAATACACTATCTCCTGATTAGCTACCTACTTAAATAACTCAACAAAAGAAAAATGATGATTCGCCCTTAAGAATATGTCACCATCTAATACTGGGAAAATCATGCATTTTAAGTAATTGGGTTAATGACTCTCATTCAACCATATATCAAACCATTTCATAAGAAATTTCTACAAAATAGTGCCTCCCCAGCACATTCAACTATTCAAACTCAACACAATCACATGATAAAAATTATCAATCTAAAGAGAATCCATAAATAGGGAGTAAGGAAATGAGTATGAAACTTTCAGATGTAGCATGCTTCATTTTTTCACTGTAAGATTCCTCAACAACAGCAAGATAAAATAAAGGACATATTACTAATTGAGTTGTGAGAGAAAGTACTTATTAGAAAGTGCTGTATCTTGACCAACAATGGTGTTTCCCAAAGAGTGAGAGCTTCTTGCCAAGAGAGAGTTTGAGGAAAAGTACTGAAAATAAGAGAATGAGAATGAGGGTTTTATAGGATAAAGAGGGAGGTGATGAAGCTTGTAAAAGGTTGGTTTTAAATGTTGTGTTTAATGGAGAGAAGTTTGGAAAGTGGAAAGTGTGGAAATGGGGTATTTTGGAAAGTTGAAAGGTTGTGAGGAGATAAAAAAGGTGGAGAGAGGATTTGGGAAGGTAAAAGGGTTATTTTGACCATTTTGATATTTTTAAATAGCCATAGATAGTTGGTCATCGGTTTGGTCAAGTTTTAAAATAGAATTACGAACCTCCACCGCGCTAGACCTGCAACTGCCAGAATGTATTTCACCGAATCGGAGCGCCAGACCTCCTTGTTCCAAATTTCACTATTTTATGGACTAAGAAAGACCGGCAATTCACGAGTTTCCACTTGCATTCCACCGATGTGTCATAGTTCACACCTTTCTTCCCAGGTATATTGGTTTGCCAACAAGAGAACCAACATTTCGCAGATTGCCACTGGCGATTCACTGTTGTTCATTGATTTCCTCTCTTTTATTCTCACTTTCTGCCTATATCTTGCATTGGTGCGGCATTTTACACTGAGGAAGCTGGTGTCGTAGGTCTCGCGCCGCCAATTTCCCTGTTTTCTTCCAATTCCAAGTCTTTCATCCAATCCATCCTATAAAACAAAACCACAAAATATCAAAGCATCAACATAAAAACAAAAACTTGCCTCCCAAGAAGCGCCTTATTTAACATCGTAACATGATGGATACCTCCTCAATTTCTAGTTTTCCAGAGAATCATCCTCCTGAACTGCTCTCTACCATTCCAAATTTCATCTTTGCTCTCCTTCTCGTTGAAGACCCTATCACCTTACACTCATCGGGGAGCTTGTGGTTTAACATACATTAAAGGTGACTTCATCACCACCTACTCGAACTTCAACCCCGGTCCCACGTCCACTATGCTCTTCGTGGCTAGTAGTGGGCGCTCCAAATGATGGGCACCTCAACATCCATTTCACAATCCAATACGCTAAAGTCGGCTGGAAGGATGAACTTGTCTACTCGAACCAAAATATTTTTCTAGTACTCCCACAGGTTTCTTAATAGACCTGTCCGCCATCATGAGCTCTATATATTGGGCTTGGGATTTCCCACACCTAGCTCTTGAAAATGACAAGAGGAATCAGTTAATGCTCTGCTGAATGGTCACAAAGCCTTTTTGAAAACACATGGCCCAATGGTGCAGAACAGTGAAAGCCCATGATCCTCTTGGGAGCAAGATTGCCGCCATCATAGCACTGCAACGGTGAGTTACTTCTCTTACACTAAACAACCTTTTTTTTTCTTCAGCAATTCTTTCATGAATTCTCATACAGTCTCGACATTTGGAGAAATGCATCCACCAAAAAGATATTTATGGACAATTACCTGAATATCTCAATGAACTTTTGAAATTGATTAACTTCTCTTTTCTAACCTTGAGCATATGGAGGTGGATATCCCAGGCCTGACCCATATCGGTTAAAAGCCTCTTTGGGTTGTTTCCTCCTCAACAGCCTCTCAGGTCAACATCAACTTCCTCTTCATCAAGTTCTTCAGTATCATCAACAACATTTGGTTCTTGAACTCATCATTTGCATCACTTCTTGTTCGTCAACTACATTTTCTTAGCCAGATGCCCTTATCCGCCAATACCTACTGCTCCTCATGACAATATATAATAATTGTCCTTCTTGGGATTAGGCATAGTATCACTGGCAGAGTCCCTTTCATTCTAGGTTCATTTGTGTGGACAAGGACTCATTTGATTCTAAGTGCTTGATAGTTGGAATGAACTCGACTGCTTGGGCTTAGGTTAGACACCTCCCTTTGGCTCTTCACCGCTATCCGTCAATCTCCACCCTTTAGCACTCTAGCCAGCATCTCTTCAATCTTAGAGCTTTCCTAATGTCGCTTAAACCAAGCTGCAATTAGGATTTTCATTTTGAGTGGGAATATATGGGCGAGCCAGGACAATGTTCCCCATCATATTTTGACCACACATCCACTGTCATTTCTATCAACCAAACCTTGCTGTCACAGTTTCTCCAGCCTTGATGTTCCTGGTACCCCAGTCAAGAACCCCATTTGATTTGCCATGAATTATCATTCTTCCTCATACTCTCAGCAGTGAAGCTTCATTCTCATATTGCACGACTTTGAGTCCCTGAAGAACATTAACATTCTGGACCCGGTTCCCTGCAAAACATGCTTTGTCATCAATTCAAGCTTGGTCATCAACTTTGCTAGGTATCATCCCTTTCATCTCTCTCCGCATTCCGCAGTCAACACTGGATCTAGCACTCACTTGGAGTGTACTTATGTCCTCATATGCCATGCTCAATTTATTTTGGTCATCCTTATCCAAAGAGCTCGGCTATCCCATAGGGCCGGTCCATGAGGGACCCTCCGGTCCATGAGGGACCCTCCAACTAAGTTATTGGTCACGTACTTTTTAATGGAACTAAGGATTGATAACAACTCTAAAGGAGAACTCCATCTGGTAGCCCATGATTTGGACATAGGGCTACTTTCTTCTTTGAACCTAGCCATGATTCATGTAAAGATTCACTCCGGTATTTCCTGAAGTTGGTAATATCATATCTTCAGCTGCAACATCCTCGATGGAGGGAAGAACCTTATACAAAGCTTCAGCCAAACTCTTTTCATGAAGTGATACATCCCGAAGGTGGTTCATCTAGCCGCACATGGTAGTTTCCCAAATTTCAAACAAAATGGGAAGAGCCTCAATCTAATCGACTATTGGCTTATATTAAGTAGAAGTTGAAAGGGTTACATTATTCAAGGAAATTTGCTAAGATGCCGATTTTCATCTTCACTTGGCTTACCTTTTAAGAGTCCTTTCATTTGTAGCAAGTGTAATATGTTGGTCACACATGAAAACACCACATTCCCTGCCGTGGCTGGTAGGAAAATGACAATCTACTACGTCTGGCACGCGGATCATCATCCTCAATGGTCCATGTGATCATCTACTGAACCTTCTTGAAAAAATATTACAATACCTAACTCATCCTAGAAGAGACACCTAATAAAAAACTACAATTGTAAAAACAAAACACAAGATGCTAAATCAATTCAAATCAACAATCAACTAGGGGCTATCTAATCCTATTCCCCGGCAACAGCGCAAAAATTGATGACATTCAAATCGACTCCTCACTAGTAGGAAGTGCAAAATGATCATCGCAATATAAATATCCATCTAAGAGTCGAGGTCGAATCCACAGGGAATAGCGATTGAATAACACAAAAGTTGTCTATTGACTTGAACAAAAATTGCATCCATGCATTGAAAATAAAAAAAATAAATGTTGGGGGAAAAAGAGAGATCACAATTTGAATTAAAATCAACTATCAAGGGAACAAGGAACCAAATTCGAATGAACAGGAGCAGTACAGGGGTGCTTTTGATGGGAATCAATTAGGGATTGGAATTCACTAGAATATAAAATTACTACTCTTAAGCATATAAATAACCATGGATACTTGGGTTCCTTTTTCTTGATATTCTCAAACCCCAAGGTCTCAATTAACTCATCCATTGTGGTTTAGGCAAGAATTGAACTATCTCTAGCTTTAACCTTAATGGGTGTGTGTGAGAATGGGTATTGGCCATCTCTAGCCCAACCCCACATAATCAACACCAACATACCCACAATTTCTTTCACCATATTATATTCCCCTCTTTAAGTAAGAATAGAATAAGTAACATAACCCACAGTTGCACTATGGATAATTCAATTATTAATTTGGGAGAAAAACAACAGATTTATACTAAATGAGTAATTAAAAAATCATTCTAGCAACACCCAATCCAATTCAACCCCAATAATTTACACACCCCTAGCAAAGTATTTAGCCACTCATAAATGAGGATGTCATGCCCTACCTAGAGGCGTAACTGGCACCTGGTGCCGTACTGACTTGGAGCTAACCTATTCTGACTTGTACACCTTGGTTTTCTCAGAGCAAATAATCAAGAAACAAATAGTTATATATCTCTGTGTTGTAAACACAACTTTAGGCCGGTAAGGCCACTACACAACACCTGTAGTAAATCAGCTAACCCAACAGGTGCAATAGTAATATCATCCTATGCGGGCCGACTAGATACCATGCTGCTAATAGATAACACAATCTATTTCAGGCGGCCAACGCATATCATATCACATATAAGCCCCATGGACACACACCCACAACTAACCAAAAATTAGTCTATAAGCTTCTAAGAGTAGAATATTATCAGACAGGGCTCCAGCCTACCCAAAACTGTACAACAAAGAACAAACCTTAACATTTAGAAACTCCGAAATAAAGGAGCTAACCAATCTACTTGATCTGAACAGCTACTGAGACGGTACAACTCGTCTGTTTGGACCTACAGCAAGTAGGCTCCCGTGACTCGTGTCTAAGCCGTTTCAATCCTATACTATACTCCGAGCTTGGTTCCTATAACTGTATTTCTGAGCTGTCCGGGCTCCTATAACTATATCTGAGTCATTTGGGATACTATAACTGTATCTGAGCTAGTTCAAGCCCAGCAACTGTATCTGGTTTCGTCTAGGCGCCTATAATTGTATCTCGAGTCGTTCTAGCTCCTATAACTGTATCCAAGCTTAGCCCTTCTGGGCAACACGTACGTGGGCATCTCAGATGAGTATCCAAAGGCATTGGCCCCACGTCTATCAGCTGACAAGATTATTCTACAGGGTATTTGATGGTCTATCGAATGACTGACGGCTAGGGTCATCTTGGGCAATCCATGTCGAGGGTCGTAAAAAGCTATAAAGTCACTAGCAAAAAGAAATTTACCTAGAAAACTACCACCCAGTTCATCTATAACCTCGTGCTACCAACTCGTAGGTAGGGATATGCTGACAAGATTCTAGCCCTATAGGCATCAAGGTACACCAACTGCTTTATGGGCACCAAACTAGTAAATTATATCGACTGGGACAACTCCTAAATGGGTCTTCATCACTTCCTTAGCATCGATATGATGAATAGGATTCTAGCCCCGAAGGTAATTCTAACTCATAAGCCACTTTTGGCCTATCTTTTGAAGAAACTGGTATGGCCTAATGAATCTACAGCTAAGCTTTCCCTTCTGCCAAAAATATCATAAGGTCCTTCATTGGAAAACTTTCAGAAGACCCAAAAGAATTGACATCAAACTCTCAAATTTCTATGTCATACATCTAATAGACTTCGATGACTCTAGGCTGTCAATAAACATTCTCTAATAAGTTTGCACTTCTATTCTTAACTGATGTATCGTCAGGTCCAATCAACCCCTGACTCGCCTACTTCAAACCATCCTGCTGGGGAATTTGCACCTTCACCCATAAAGCCTCATACAACGCCATCTTAATAGTAGAATGGATAACTATTATTATACACAATTTGATAGAGAAATTTTCATTCCCAACTTCTCCAAAGTCTAGCATACATGCTCGTAACATATCTTCGAGCGTCTGAATGGTACGCTCTGCTTGTCCATCTGTCTGTGGATGAAAAAGTTATACTAAATTAACATGCGTCCCCAAACCTTTCTCAAAAGACTTCCAAAACCTAGTTGTGAATTATGCCCTCTATTAGAAATGATAGACACTGTAACACCATGTAGTTGGACTATCTCCATAATATACAACTCAGCATAATCTTCAGCTAAAAATGTAGTCCTGAATCGCAAGAAATGAGTTGATTTCATCAGCTTGTCAACAATAAGCCAGATAGAGTCAAATTTATGTCCGTGCAAGGTAACCCCGTAACAAAATCCGCATTACTATTTCCCATTTCCACATAGGAACGACTATATCCTAAGTAAGCTCAACAGGTTTTTGATGTTCACCTTTACTCATAAATAATTAGGACACTATACAAACTCAACAATATCTTTCTTCTTCCTATGCCACCAATAGATTCTTTATATCATGATATATTTTCATCAAGCCTCGGGTGAAGGGAATAACGGGAATACTGTACTTTTCCATAATCGCTGACGAAGCTCTGCCACATCTGGAACATAGAGTCGATCTATGAATCTCAAAACTCCATCCTCTGTTATCTCCAGGGCTAACAACCCTTCTTGCTGAACCCTATTCTCGGCTGTGCCTGTGGTTGGCCTTCATATTGTCGTTCCTTCACTTCCAGCACCAAAGATGACACTACAGTACTCTGAATCACCACCCCACTACCATCTGAATCTACTACTCGAACTGCTAGAATGGCTAATTGATGTAGCTCTCGATCCATTTCCACTCTTTTCGCCTCAAATATGATAAACTTCCCATGGATTTGTGACTAAGGGCATCGGCGACAATATTAGCCTTTCCTGGGTGATACAAGATGTTCACATCGTAGCCTTTATACAACTCTAGCAAACGACATTGTTGCAAATTCAATTCTTTCTATGTGAAAACATACTAGAGACTTTTGTGATTAGTGAAGTTGTCTACATGAACACCATATAAGTAATGCCTCCAAATTTTCAAAGCATGAATAACTGCAGCTAATTCTAAATCATGAGTGGGATAATTTATTTCATGAACCTTCAGTTGCCTTGAAGCATAGGCAATTACCTACCATGTTGCATCAGAACACATCCTAACCTTACCTCAAAGCACAATATACAATGTATTCACTCTAACCCTCCCGGCAAGGCTAATACTGGTGCAGAGATCAAATGTCTTTCAGCTCCTGGAAACTCTGTTCAAAAGCCTCAGTCCACTGGAATTTCTAGTTAATACTTTCTGAGTCAATTTCGTCAATGGTGCTGATAGGGCAAAGAATCCTTCCACAAACCTTCCGTAATATCTAGATAACCTCATGAAACTACAAACCTCATTGAGTGCTGTGGGTTTGGGCCAAGTTTTTGCTAACCTAATTTTCTGGGTGATTCCACCAGAATGCTTCTGCATCTAATACAATATACCTAAGAAAGCTACAAAATTTAACCATAACTCACATTTCAAAAACTTTGCATACAACTTGTGATCTCTATGATCTATACTGTTCGCAGATGATCTGTATGTTCAGCTTCTGAACATGAGTATATTAATATGTCATCAATGAACACTAATGAACAAATCTAGAAATGGACTGAATATGCCATTCATCAAATACATAAACACTGCTGGGGCGTTCATTAACCCGAAAGCATTATACAAGGAAACGCAAATGGCCATATCTGGTTCTAAAGGACATTTTCGAAATATCCTTCTCCTGAACCCATACCTGGTGGTACCCTGACCTTAAGTCAATCTTTGAGAAGTATTACTCCCCCTGAAACTAGTCAAACAAGTCATGTATTCTCAGTAGAGGATACCTATTCTTGATAGTAACTTTATTTAGCTATCGATAATTTATACACATTCCACCGAGCCATCTTTCTTTTCACAAATAGGACTAGCGCACCTACTCTATTTGAAGCACTAGTCCTAACGAAACCTTTATCTAACAAGTTCTTCTAATGATCCTTCACCCCTTCAACTCGCAAAGGTCATTCAGAGAGGAATAGATATGGGTTATGTATCCGGATAACGTCAATGGAGAAGTCAATTTTCATTCTGGGGGAATACTTCAGGAAGCTCGTCCGGAAATACATCTGGAACTCACTAACCACTGGAAAAGTTGAGGGTTCTGCCTGCACATCCCGAGCACCGACAATATAATAGGTACAACTCTTTGCAATCAGTTTCTTTAATCAAGATAGGATATGAACTTACTTTTTGGTGTAGTTGTGAGCCTTCCATTCTCTGCACTATTTCTCCTGGGAATTGGAATCGGACAATCTTAATCCAGCACTCAACATTGGCATAACATGGCGCTAGCCAATCCATGCCCATAATTACATCAAAATATATCATTTCTAACTCTACTAAGTCTACAAAAGTTTGTACAACAATTTCCACCGTACAACCTCGCAAATTCTTCTAGCAACAATGGATTCACCAATATGTGTAGACATGTTATCATGAAGTAACTCTGGTACTATATCAAACTTCTGTGCCACTAACGGAGAACATAACAAGGTAGAACCTGGATTTTGCTTAAAGAATAAACTAAATAGGAGAAAACATTCAATATACCTATCACAAATAAATCAAGACACTCGAGTATTGTCAAGCCCGTTAATGCATAAGTACGGTCTGGACCACTGCTAGAACTGGATGCCCCGATCTACCTCTACTCACTCTACCTACTAGAGTTGAGGGTCTGCACTTCTAAAAGGTGATGGAGCATATAAACTCAGTTTGAGGACTTATTCTGCTAGTCCCAATCACTCCTGTTCTGGCCTGACAATCTCATCATGTGTCCTTCAGCCCACAGGAATAACAGGCAGTGGAGTCATATCTGTACCTCCAAGATGTCACCTATTACAGGTACTGCAACGTGTATAGCCATCTCATCTAATCTGGGCCTCACTACTGTGAGCCTGACGCTCGTGAACTCTTGTCGGGACCTCACTCTCCACAACAATCTTATCTACTGCCCTATTTCTATTGAAATAGGGCCTACATAACAAATGAGTCCTGGGCCCACCCTGAAACTCTGCTTGGAAGTCAACAGGTCTAGCCTTCCGATGCTGCTCCTGAACTGCCCTGTCAATCCCATACTGACGTTGTCTGAATTCCTCTACATTCCGATCAAAGGCCTAAATCCGTGAGATATCCATATCTTCCGTAATATATCTTTAATATAGGATTCCACATAATTTCAGTGCAAGTCCTATAATAAGCCGATGTACTGTGGCTGGTGGTATAGTATCAACAAACATAGCACATATTCAGCCAAGGAATCAAACTCAATGCATATTCTCGACGCTCATTCTCGCCCTCGCTCTGATGTGCAAGAACTGGCTTTTACTTTGGCCTGTTGGATCTCTAGGAAAGTAGTGAAACATGAAGGCTTCAGAGAAGCTTAGACCATATAGGAGGTACATCCTACTCCTTGTCCTTTCCCAACTTATATACCATAAAATCGTCATTCTTATAATCGAAACACTACTAACTCGATCAATTGTATGGATGAAGTATGCATAACCTGAATATCCTTTGTAGTTGGTCTATAAAAATTCTGAGGGTCCTCTCTATGTTCTATACCTGTAAATTGGGGAGGACTCAAAGCAAGGAATCTGCAAACTCTCAAACTCCTAGGCCTCTCAAAGACTCAAGAATAACTAGTACCACCGGCCGAGGGTGACGAGAAGCAATCATCTTAACCAACATACTACACTCCTAACATCCTGATCTGAGGGTGTATGAGGAACCGGAAGTGATGTCGATGCTTCTATTGCCCTCGAAGGTTCTTGGTACTCGAGAACATTGGGAGACTCCAAATGACGTTCTCTTCATCTCGTTGGGTTGTCCCAACTGTGGCACCCTGCTGGTACCATCTCCTGGTAGGGTATCTAACTCATGACTGGTCATGGTCTGCCTTATATCTGACATCTCTGTAGAAAGACATAACAATATAAGCTTAGGGACTCGACTCCTATATAACCCGCCCTTCTATAGTAGCCGATCCGAGAAGAAGGAGGGTAACCATACTATCATGCCTCAGACTCCTGCTTAGAATATGGTGCACAACACATTTATAAACATGACACTACTATACATGGATTACAAACTCCCTAGGATATGACATTGCTTCCGACATCAAATTTGTCACGCCCACCTTGGGAGGCGTAACTGGAACTCTGGTGCCACACTGATCTTGAGCTGACCTAGCTGGACTTGTACACCATGGTGCTTTCAGCAGCACATAATCAAGAAAACAACAACTATATCTCGGTTGTGAACATATCCCTAGGTCTGGAAAGGTCACACAACACCTATAATAAATCAGCTAACCCAACAACTATAGCAATAGTATTATCATCCATGCGAACTGACAAAACCACCATGCTACTAAGAGATAATGGTAATCCAGGGACCCACATGGCCAACAAATATCATATCACATAGCCCCACATGGCCAATAATACAATCAACTAAGAACCTGTAATCCGTAAGCCTCTAAGAGGTGGGAAATATTGTCGGGACAGGGCCCCGGGACCTACCCAAAAACTATAAAAAAGGTAGTCAAACCTTAACATTTGGCAACCCAGAAGAAAGGAGCTAACCAATCTACTGGATCTGGTGCATAGCTATTGAGACGGCCTTGAACCCCGTTTGTCCGGACCCGCGTGCAAGTATGCAGCGCCCCATTCGTGGGTGTCAGTATAATATGTATCGAATATGTAAGGCAGTAAATAATAACTTAATGAAAGCTAAAAAGGAAACTGAAAAGTAATCAGTAAGAAGGGCAAGAAGTGGTCTTGGGCGATCTATATATTGCATGCCTATGGGTCATAAAAAGCTACAAAGTCACTGGCAACAAGAAATTTGCCTAGAAAACTACTACCCAGTTCATCTGGCAACCCTAATGCTACCAACTCGTAGGTAGGGCTATACTAACAAGATTCTAGCCCTATAGGCATCAAGGTACGCCAACCGCCTGTAGGCAAGCTCTTTACCTATAGGCGCCAAACCAGTAAATTATATCGCCTCAGATGTGCCCTATGCTGCCTTGCTTCAACCAAGAATATCAACAGCTAACCAAAGGTCTCTATGGTTTTGGAAGGCAGAAAACCTTACTAATCTCTAGATGATAAATAAACAAAGGAGAGTCCCTATATCGCTTATAGCAATAGTCCGAATATAACCTCTCCTCAACAAAGGATACTATGTTACAACTTAATCATCTGTAGCTAACCACAATACATACAATCCTAAGCTACTACAAAGGTATAAGTCGTATCAACTTATGACAAGAATAACTTGCAGTTTTCAAAGAGATTAGCCTTAACATACCTCAATTGCTGAATTCTTCTCACTCAACCCCGCTCTAATTCAAGGATTGGTAACTCTTCCAAATTGTAGCCTCTTACGCTGAAGAATACAATCAGCAATCTCATTTACCAAACACAACAAATACAAGTCAACATCGTCTAATTCAGCCTAAAGCTTATAAATTCTCAGAATTTAGAAGGTAGAAATACTTACTTATCACTTGTAGATGTTTAGAATCAATTAGAAATGATTTATACTACTTCTACTTGGTGGGACTCCACAATCCGAGCTAGATTTCAAGAAATAACTCCATAGATACGTTCCTCATAGGCCCAAAACTCATTATTCAAGATGAATTTGCACTGAACAGATTTGTAACAGCGAATTTTGCGATTAATCAATGAAAGTTGAAGGGAGAAGTTGAGATGCCAAATGTATTCTCAAGGAAATTGTTCTTAAATGTAACTCAACTCACACTTAGCTATATATATATATTAAGGCGATGGGCAGGGGCGCGGCGCGCGCTCATCGCGCCAACTGCGGTGTGACGCGCCGTCCATGCGCAGGGGTAGGTTGGTGCAGCACGGCGCTTGGTGCGCTCTACCGGCTCGGCCTCTGTTTGCTCAATCGTGTACTCACGCACTCATCCCTCGAGCCCTCTCCCATATGCGTCGTGATCAAAACTTTCAACATACATACGCACACATTAGCTAAACGGATGAAAATTATGGGGTGTAACATCATCCCCTTTAGGAGCATTCTGTCCTAGAATGTAATATAATCTTAGGAGACTTTAGTCCTTAGGCTTTGCCAGAAATTTTGGCAGAATCTCCTCTATAATATGGACTATCTAGAAACCTAAAATGCAGAAAAGTCCAACATAGGCATCTCACAGGATACTATAACAACTATATAATATGGTTCTACCCACAAATAAGTGAAGAATCAGCAATAATGATATCAAAGCAGTAAAACAATATTTGACTAACTGTCTCGCTCCACTATATCACCTGTGTCGGTCCTGAATGTCAAGAGGTTTGGAACAAGGTGAGGGTATTCAGACTTCATGTCATCTCGGCTTCCCAAGTCATCTTTCACATTTATGTTCCTCCATAGGGACTTTAATGGAGGATACATCCTTGGTTTGGTAATCTGCTGGACCTGTCAGATCTAGTATAGTTATTGGAGTCTCTTCAGAGGACAACTCCTCTGTGACCTGGAACATCCTCGAATGGGACAACCCGAGATGGGTCTCCTATGTACATACGTAGCATCGATACATGAAAGACTAGATGAACAGATTCTAACCCCGAAGGTAATTTTGACTCATAAGCCACTTGGCCTATATTTGAAGAATCCGTATGGCCCGATGAATCTAGGGATAAGTTTGTCTTTTTCCAAACATCATAATGCCCTTCATTGGAGAAACTTTCAAATACTCCTATCATTGACATCAAACTCTAAATCTCTATGTCATACATCGGAATAGGACTTCTGACGACTCTGGATCGTCAATAAACGTTCTCTAATGAGTTTAACTTTCTTCTTCTGATTGATGTATCATGTCAGGTCCAATCAACCACTCGCCTACTTCTAAACCATCCTATAGGGATCTGCACCTTCCTGGCAATCCCTATACAAGTCATCTTAATAGTATAATGCTAACTACATATATGCAAATTTGGTAAGAGTGTAGGTGCTCATCCTGCATTTCCTAAAGTCTAGTACGCACGCTCATAAAATATTTTCGACCGTTCCGAATGGTGCGCTCGCTTTGCCATCCGTTTAGGGATGAAGAGCTGTACTCAAATTAACCTGTGTCCAACTGGAAACTGAAATCTAAAACCTAGCTGTGAATTATGCCTTCATCAGAAATGATAGATATTGGAACACCGTGCACCTAGACTATCTCTTTAATATACAACTTAACGTAATCTTGTACTGAAAATATAGTCCCGATTGGTAAGAAATGAGCTAATTTCGCCAGCTCATTACAATGGAATTCGCACAACACAAAAGATATTATAGTATGGTTAGTATCGCCACTATTAATCAATATGCTCATGACTTCGCAAAGGCTTGTGATAAATGTCAATGAGAGGGAGGAGTGTCTCGGATACATGAGCCACTTGATGCCCATTCATGAGGTAGAGTTGTTTGATATGTAGAGCATTGATTTTATGCGTCCATTTGTAAGTTACTTTGGGATGAAGGAATTATTGGTGTAGTGAATTATGTCTCCAAATAGGTGAAAGTTGTAGCACTTCCTGCATAATGAGAGTGTAGTATGTCACTGTATTCTTGTGAAGGAAACATCTTCTAGATTCGCACTCCATGAAACTACCGGTGATGGTGGATCACACTTCTACAATAGGTTATTCTCTATGGTCTACTTCGGAAATATGGATTCGCATGGTGGCAACACCTTACCACCCACAAATAAGTGGACAAGTAAAAGTCTCAAATTGGGAAATCAAAACACTTCTAGCCAAACAGTTAATGCCAATAGAATGACTGGTCAAGGAGACTAGATGATGCTTTATGCGCATATTGCACAGTATTTAAAACACCCGCAGGTATGTCACCATATCATCTCATCTAGGGAAAAAGTATGTCACTAACTTGTAGAGCTTGAACACAAAGCTTTATGGGCATTGAAGAAGATAAATTTGACTGGAAAGAAGCTTAAGAAACTTTAGACTCATCCAACTTAATGAGATTGATGAGTTTAGGGGATTGACGGCTTACGAGAATGCTGCAATATATAAATAGAGAATGAAGTTTTACCATGATCGAAAAATTTGAAAAATGGGGCTCACGCCAAGGGATTTAGTGTTGCTATTCAACTCCAGATTCCACTTGTTTTCAGGTAAATGAAGCAACTGTTCAGGCCATCTGCAGGTTCGCTATTCTCACATGGGGAAATAGAACTTGAAACTAAGGATGGACAAGATTTAAGGTAAATGGATAGAGGGTGAAGCATTACTTCGGGAATCCTAATGAATTGAAGGTACTGGAGGAGATATATCTTGATGAAGTTTGAGTAATCAAGAGATCCACGTCTGGTCACAATGTTAAATCAAGCGCTATTTGGGAGGCAAACCCAAGATAACTTAGATTTTTATTTTATTAGTAATATGGTGTGCTATGCAGGAAACAAGTCACAAGTACATTAAGGATCTGTAGGAACCAAAAAGGCATGACACTGATCACCAAACTCCACATGGAGCCGCGCGACGGCAGGCCAAGCCCACTTAGCACGGTCTGTCAGTTGGTCATAATGAGGAAGCATGACGCGATGCTCCTAGTGATAGTTCAGTTTGCCCTTCATGCATAGCGAGGATTAGGGCCCATAGAGTTCTTTTCTCACTCTCTTTACTTGTGCATTATTGCTTAAGTACTCAGGAAAGTGCTATTGATTATGTGGGTCGGAGAAGTAAACTAAAATTACATATGCCTGATTGCTAAATTTTTCATGGTAAATTAGAATTTTCTCTGTAATGCAAGGAATTATTCCTGCTAGCTTGTAGTATTTTAAGGATTTTTTGTTTTGTTTTTTTGTTGGATTTCCCAGGTTCTATTTTCGGTACTTTTAGGTGGATAGTCCCTAAAAATCAATTAGAGGGTCTAGATTCTTTTAGTCATAATGACTGCTTGCTTTGATGGATCACGGCCAACTTAACGGAAAATTAATCATTGGTAGGAGAGAAAGAACTTGAGTCTCGAGGAATGTTAGGTGCTTCACTTATGATATCATTGAGACTTTGTATAACTCACTCAAAAATACATGAAAAGGAGAAACACCAGACTCTTGATACTTAACTCCTATGCTTGAAAAATTGGGCTTAATAATGTGAGACATTTAATATGAATATGTGTGTTTGTGTAATTATCATTGACATTATTGAAGCATTTGAACAACTGAGTGAGTGAGATATTAGATATTTTTTTATACTCCATGCTTGCAGTTTAATAAGTGATATAGGCATTTTTTTGATAGCCTATTTGTAATTCCAATTTTATCTACCTTGATGTGATTATCTTAGTTAGCCATTTTGACCCTAGCCTATTCTTTGATAGTTATATTACAAGCTTAACTCTTTGTTCTATTGACCTTTATTTGATCCAAAGGACTCCTAGATCACTTTAATTGAAAATTTTACAAAAAAGGGATACAAGTGAAGAGAAGAACAATGGGAAAAAAGCTAAAGTGTGGAAATTAGAAGAAATAAAGAGTATAAATGCAAAGCAAGGATGGTGGATGTGTTAGTTGGGAAACAAAAAGATGAAAAAAGCTTGAAAAGAAAATGAATAAATGGAACAAGAATGAAAGAAAAAAGAGAAAGTGAATAAGCTTATGTCGTACCCCTACTAGTCACCTAAGTTGCAAATTAAAAATAAAAGGAGGTATAAGGAGAAAATAGAAAGATTGAACAATGTGCTAAAAAGTCAAAGAGCGTAAGCAATAAAGCAAGTTTAGGAGATTTAGTCACTATCTTAGCCAAGATAGTTTCTACGGTCCCTAACGCATATTACAACCATCTTTAAGTCCTAATTAATCTTAGATTTCCATATTCGATATTAGTAGATTATTTACACTAAGGGTGCTTCATGGGTCGTATTCGTATGCATGTTGAGTTCTTTGGGAGAGTGGAGTGATTTTTTCATTTATACCCAAGTCAAAATTGTTATATATCATGTGAGTGAAAGGGCATCTCTCCAAATAGTGAGGGGCACATAATGGTGAGATTGTGGTGTACTTTTATTACTAAATTACATATGATTCATGTTGGCTAAAATATATCTTGTTAAGTTCGTTCTAGAAGCTAAGTGATTTCAATTTATGAATCTTTGAATGTTGATCTTATATGAATATGGAGTGGATTTTTGGAGATTGATTGAATTGTCTAATGACCCTGAGTGTAACTAGACCTATTTGTAAGGTGAATTTTATGGTTGAACTTGAGTGGAAGTAGTATATTATTCAAGACGACACAGAGTGTGGTGGTGATGTAAGGTGTATTTATGCACTTATTTGCCATATTTTTCCCTATAATTATCTATGTTTTGAGAATAAATTATGTGTGTTTTCTTTGGTTTTATATGGCATTTGTGAAAAAGAGCTAATTCACATGATTAGATGTTTACAGGAATAAACGTAGAGGATTTGGACTTATTAAGGCTTAAAAAGAAAGTATTATAAAACTGAAGTTGATAAAGACAAGATCAAAGGAAGTCGGCAGCGCATGGGCTAGGGCAGCACAGCAGCTTGCACGACGCGCAGGGTAGGTAGTGCACCACGCGCGACACTATGCCAAGCCCTTAGCACGATGGAGTCCGCGACGTGAAGGGAAGTCCAGAAGCCATATTTTTGCAAAATCCAATCCCAGTCTGCAGGATTAGAAGCCCAAAGTCCAATTCCAGTCCAACTCCAGTCCAAGTAGGAACAGAGATGTTGATTCATTCTACCACTATATATATCCTTCTTAAGACAATTTTAACATCCAGACTTCTAGAGTCAAACAAAATATTTACTCTTTATATTATTGTAAGTGTGGAAAACATGATTCCATACTAGTGTTGGAGGAAAATATCAAGTTCTTGTGATTTTAATTAGCCGATATTGTCAAATAATTTCATATTATTGTAGGTATTTTATTATGACTTTTATAAATCTGATGTTATTGTTTCTTCAAACATGAGCGACTAAATCTCTGAGTTAGGTTATGGTAACCATGATGAATTAACTAAGGTAGGCAAAATAAAAATAGTGATTCTTGAATAGAATTATGGATTGATATCCTCTTTCTGTTTTAATGAGTTTTAGTGATTGCAAACATTGAAACGTGTATGTATCATCAACTTGCTTGACCAAAGAGGTTGAAGTTAGGAAAAGAGAATAATAATAAAAATTTGAGGTTATCAATCCTCATCTAATTAACTTGAGCTCTAACCGAGGATAGTTAATCCAAGACTTATGGTGAGGGAAAAATACACCTAAAGTCCGAGGATTAAGGTGAAATTCATCTATGTAGGTCGACAGACGTTAGATGAACTTAATTTTCAATCTTACAAATTCACTAGGATAGATCACTAATAAAATAAGCCTACTACGTTATGAAATCATGGGGAACAATAAATTTCACTCTTGTCTCATCAATTTGATAACAACTTAATCACTATTTAAAAATTACTTTTCTTTTTATTTTCTACCCCCTTTTCAAAATATTGATTGTCGGTTGATTTACCCACTCACACATATTATTTCTTTTCTATTCCCGTGGGATGAATCCCAACCTATTTGGGTTACTATATTAGATAGCGACCGTATTATACTTCAATTGCAAGTTGTAATTTGGGTGTGATCACTATGAACCCTAGGGATTCAAGGGTATGGGCCAATTCTTCAAGGATTCTGTATTTTCTGGGCCATCTACCCTTATAATTAGTTGTAATCACATGGCTAATAAAAGATACATATGTCAAATCCAAAACTCGCATTTTGAAAATTTAGCATACAACATGCGCTCTTGGAGAGTTCACAACACTCGATCTCAAATGATTTGCATGCTCATCCTATGATCCTAAATAAATCAAAATGTTGTCAATGAAGAATACATCCAGAAAGGGCCTAAACACCTAATTCATCATATCTATAAAATTCGTTGGGGCATTGGTAATCCCAAATAACATCACCAGAAACTCAATATTTATATCCGATCTTTGAAAGCAGTCTTAGGTGGATATCAACCTCCTTACTTCAAGTGATGGTATCCAAACTCAAATCAATCTTTCGAAAAGCATCTGAACCTTGTAACTAATCAAACAAATCATCAATCCTAGAAGCAAGATATTTATTCTACGGTTACCTTGTTCAGCTGCCTATAATCAATGCATATTCTTAACGATCATCTTTTTTCCACACGAACAATAATCGCGTAATTCTACGGCGACACTAACCGGGATAAACCTTCTAAAAAAATTCTTCAACTGCTCCTTTAATTCTTTGAACTTTTCTGGGGCCATTATGTACGGAGGTATGGATATCGGTTGAGTACCTAGAAGAAAATCAATAGCAAAGTCTATCTCCCTTTCAGGAGGGATTCCAGGAAAATCATATGGAAAAACTTTTGGGAACTCGTTTATGACAGGAGCTGACTCGAGAGTTGTAGGTTCATGTTCCAAATCTCTCTTACTCCTAACTAAGTGAGAAATACAACCTTTGGATATCAACTTGTAAGCCTTAAGATATGAAATAAATTTACCTTTAGGTGTAGCAGCATTACCTTCGCTACTCCCAAATTGGCTCATCGGAAAATGGATTCTAACAACTTTGGTCCTACAATTTACATTAGCAATACGTTGTCAACCAATCTATACCCATAATGACATCAAAATCAACCATTTCAAGCTCAACTAAATCAGCTACGGTCAGTTTATCATATACCAACACTACACAATTTTGCAAACCCATCTAGCCAACACAGATTTGCCAATTGGCATAGATACAACAAATGGTCTAAATAATAATTTAGGATCGCCTCAAAAAGACTCGTAACTAATGGTGTAACTTAATAAAGTGTATAACTGTGGATCAATCAAGGCAAATACTGCATGATAATGAATAATCAAAAGTACCTGTAATAACATCAAGTGATGCCTCCTGGTCCTGTCAACTGCCCAAAGTATAAAATTGGTTTCGAGTTGCCCCTAACTAGCCTCTCTCCCCTCTTCCTCTCGCTATGGACTCATGAAAGCTGAGGACTAGGTTTGGGAGGTCTAATTGAGGATGATGAAGCAAATTGCCGATCTATTAGGTCACATCGATCTACTGCGGCCCTATCTTGTAAATCCCACATAAAGTTCCCTGGCTGCCCATAATGATAAAATATGTTTTTCCCCTGATGGAACGGACCTAAGTGGGACCTCCCGTACTAAGTACAAGGCGGCACTGATGCTCTCCCCTTCCCCTCTTGCTCCTAATATCGAGAGCTAGACGGAGTTGGGCCCCGTTCTCCTTTGTCCCCGAAGTTGAGGTGGGGTAATCCCTGATAGTCTAATTGACTTTTGAGACAATGAGCCCCTGTCACTTTGTGGCCTCTGTAAGGGCCCACAGTCCTAGAACTCTTCCTTTGTTCTTTCGTTGTCTCCGAGCATCCCATAACTATGAACCAAATCCCCTCTACCCTTTGGGAGAAACTTGAATTCACGCAATGTCCATATGCTCTGGCAGATACCCTCAAACAGTCACGAGCTATGATAGGCCCTAGTCCTCTCTCACAAACCAATAAACTCTATCCTCCGTCATCTAAACCATGTGAGGATCATACCTGGCCAAAGAATTAAACTGAAGGTTATACTGCGCACACTTATATCAGTCTATTAAGAGAAAACTTACTCTTGAGCCTGTCGAAGCTCCTGGGGTAGATACTGTGTAAAGGCATCTGAGAACTTGATCGCTTCAAATTACACCTGTAATGAAGCATAAAGCGGTCGCTATCTAATATAGTAACCCAACTAGGTTGGGAGGTCGCATCCTACAAGGAATAAGAAAGAAATAATATATTTTCGATGAGTAAATTAACTTGTAATCAATAATTAAAAAGGTTAAATAAAAGAAAAAGGTAATCTTAAACTATGATGAGTTGTTACTAAATTATTGAGACAAAACTAGGATTTTGTTCTATGATTTCATAACATAGTAGGCTTATTTTATTAGTGATCTATCCTAGTAAATTTTGTGTAAGACTGACGATTAAGTTCATCTAATGCTCTTCCGGACCTACATAGATACCCCCACCCCAAATCCTATTGACTTTAGTGTTTATATTTGCTCGCCATCGATCTTGGATTACCATCTCCGCTAGAGCTCAAGTTAATGATGAGGGTTGGTAGCCTCAACACTCATTATTCTCTTTTCCCCGACTTCAACTCATTGGTTGAGCAAGGAAGATATAGGCACGCTTCAACGTCTACAACTGCTAAAACTCATTAAAATAAAGAGAATAGCAATCTACTCAATTTACCATTCAAGAATCACTATTTATTTTTGCCGCTTCCATTAATCAATCATGGTCCCATAATCCTAGCTCAAGAGATTTTTAGCCACTCATGTTTGAGAAAATGAACAATATAAGATGTAGAAGAAATCATAATGAAATGCTTAAAATAGTATGAAATTGTTTAACAAATCTCCAAATCTATGTAGAATCACAAGAACTTGATGAACTACTCAACAAATATTTGACTTAGTAATTACAAAAAATCATAAAGTATGAATTGTGCAAACTTGACACTAAATTCCACAATGTTTTTCCTGAAAAGTAATGCCTCAAAGCATATTAAGAATATATATAGTAGTAGATTAAGACTTCATTGTTCCTAGATGGATTGGGATTGGGTTTTGCGCCGTTACTACTCAAACTAGGATTGGAATCTCGCCCAAACATTGTCTGGCATCGCGTAAGCCAATGCACCAACATGTCGGCGCGCCGCACTACTCTATGCACCAATCTGCATGTGCATCGCGTAGATTACAGCACTGTTATGCTTGTTCGCTGCCATCTTCCATCATACTATTTCCTAAACCCCGTTTTTCCATACTTGCTTCTTTTTTAACCAATATTAAGCCCAAATCGTCACTTTAATATTTAAACATCTAATCATGTGCATCAGCTTTTTTCCACAAATATCATACAAAACCAAAGAAAGAACACATAATTTATTCTCAAAACATAGATAGCAGTCATGCACAACATGCCCTACATCATAACTTTTCCCACTCAATTGGCGGTGCATCGGCTTCTCTGGATCGAGTCCAAGCCTCATACCGTAATATAGCCATACCACATAGGTTGGTAGCTGCTAACTCAACTCTTTTCAGTCGCTATAGCTCAATACATTCAATAAATTCTATATGTTTGATCAATCAGTCTTGAGGATCCTCACTGTGTCCGATCCGCAATACGGGAAGGCTGAGCTTAAGAGCCACGATATCTGGACTCACCTACCCTTTATGCCCTCTATTTCCTCCAACTGTCGCTCCTAACCAGTGGCTATACGTTTAACAACTGAACAGCCCTCCTGACCGTCCTTCTAGACGCTTTGGTGCCAGGTGCGTGGAGGGTCCGCCACTCTATCACCCTCACATGTATCTCTAGGAAGGGAGGAACTTTCTATCTTTTAGTAATCCTAACTGGGGCTAGAGGAACTATAATATCTGGGGTAGGAGACTACCCTGAGCCTCAATCTATCTCCTATCCATCAGGCCTAATGGTACCTCTCCCGCAAATGGATTTCATCAACCGCATAAATATATTCCTCGGTCACCAGCATACTTAAAATAATAGCATGATTTAGATATTGTACTTATGACTCCTCTCTAATGCATGAACTATTAGTAAAAAAGAAAAAACTCCTAATGCCTTGTAGCCTCTGGATTATAAGTATGGTGCACAACATACCCATAAGCAAGACTCTACTAAACATAACTTTATGGACTCTCTGGGACACGACTTCGCTCTGGTACCAAGTCTATCATGCCCCAAAACTGGGGGAGGGCATAACTAACACTCGACTAAGAGGTGATCGATAAATCGGCTATATAACATCTATAACTATAGCATAAAGGGCGACTATGGCACCTACCACGGTCTCGATGATAAAAAAAGTAACTGAAGGCTGAACAGGCTATACGGCTAAAACTACACAATGGAAGGATGACAAGGAAATACAACCAAGAATGGAGAACAACTAGTCCACACAAAGCCTCTAGAGAGTAATAACTGAAATGCATGGGACAGGCCCCAACCTACCCAAACTATATACAAAACTCAAAAGTAAAATAACTCTAGGACATGGATCATGGAATAGGGAGCATAATTAATATCCTGCTGAACTTTGGCTCCAACTACTTCCGACGGTCTAAGCCTCTACCGGTAACTATAGTATGCTTGCAAGAAAAAAAGGTCCCCAGGCAAAGACGTTAGTATAAAATGAAAATGTACTCGGGTATGAAAGGTTGCAATTGAAAATATAAGTATATCTAAAATACTGAAGGTCAGAGAAAAGATAGGAGCCAGCAAAGAATATAGAAACTGATACCGGAGCTAAATGTAAAACATTACATGAATATAACCAAGTAGGACACATCTTCAAGTCACAACATCTTACAAATAAGATCCATAATTCATTATTAAATACTGGTCCAACTAAATCGAGCAAATACTGCCCCCAAGCCGAGGGTCTATTTTGGAGGTCTTATAACTAAGGGACAACGGCCCACCAAATGTGCCAAGTCAGTGATAAGGTTGTAAGTCTCATATATCAAAGGACAAAGTCCACCAAATGTACCAGGTCAATGGTGAGGTCATAAGTCTCATATCATCAAATATGCCAAAAGACAACTGCCCACCAAACGCATTGCATCGGTAGTGAGGTCATAAGTCTCAATCATTGAATATGCCAAAGGACACCCATCCACCAAACTTATTAGGTCAGAGGTAAGGTTAGAAAGTCTCATATCATCTTCATAAATAAAACTAATATAGCTTACACTAAGCTAATCTAACATACCTAGCATAACAAATGAGAAATCATAGCACTCTAGCCTAAGTAGACCTCCTTTGTAGCATACAACTGCAAGTGAGAGCATATAACATGTTAAGATAACACTTAGTATATAAACACATGTATTCTAGACTCAAAAGATCATAAAAGATGCAGAAGACCCAAGAGTTTCAAAACTCAGATGCATAGATAAGGTTTGATGGGACCTGAAATCAAAGCTCGCAAATTTGACATTCTTCTAAGAGAGAAAAATTAGGAGTTTTTTTCAGCCTTACATACTTTTGTAACACCCCAAAAGTTTCTAAGACTAAACCTCAGACTTAGAATGAAAACTAGTAGGGACCAGAAAATTTTACCTCAGAACGACTCATCCAACAAGTCATTGTCAGAACCAAATCCACCCATCAAAAGAGTCGTTGTTGGTTTCTATAAATTATCCCTCAAGAAATAATGAGACAAAGTAAAGTTGTCATGTCGGATTGTTCGGACCAAGTCCAGAAACTTGTTAACCTCTAAATAATGAGCGTACGATGAGTCATTGGGAGATGTAACAAACATCCTATCAAGTCATTAAATGAGATCTAGAAAGTGTTAAAATCCCTCCAGTGACAACAGGTGAAAACAATGACCTTTTTTTTATCTATCAGGTCATACTGTCTATCCGTTGGTTGAAGTTTAGAGTTTGTTTAAAATCATTCCGAAGTGACTACACCGATTCAACGACCCATTATTGCATCTAACGGTCGTTTTTCCATCCGTTGGTCAAAACTAAAAACTGAGTTTTCAAAACCCAGGACCAATGACTGGTCACAACAAATCAGATCCATTAGATCCTGACAGACAGTTTTTCACTTTTCTCCCGAGGCATTTTATAATTTTTGCTATTTCAATTCCTAAATTATGTTGTTTTTTGTTAAATATTCAAGGGTTACAGGATTCTTCCCTCATTTTCTCACTTAGCTCTCAAGATCACTGCAAAGCTAAGGAATTCTCCCCAGCAAGAACTAGTGTTCTTCTTGCAACTTCAGAAATTCGAGATTCTTCTCAGGGTTTTTCTTTTTCAGGTATATGGGACTTCAACAAGGGCCCCTTTCACCATTGTGTCCCAATATTTTAGCAAATCCTAGCCATAAAGCCGTTTTAGAAATATGACCTAGGGATATTCTTTGACTGTTGAATTTCCTACTTCCTCTATGAGGCCAGACTTTCATGATTAGAAACTTTCGTATATTCATGATGGTATTTTCAGCTATATAGTATGTCTCACTTTCACTTGAACTTGAACTTTAACTTGGCTTGATTCTTCATATAGTTGAATTATAAAACTAGTAATGTCTTAAATTAGCATGAATTTTCACGTATACATGATTTTCTCATAGAAATGTGCAAATGTGCTTTACAGTATTTTCAGCATTCTCAATATGCTCCATCATAGCAATATTGTTAGTATTCAGTATATTTAGTATTATCAGTTTATCAGCATGTTTGGTGTTCTTTAGAATACCATGACACTTTCAAATAAAGAAGCTTTGAAAAGTCATAGAACACTAGTATTTTCAGTTATCAGGTTCTTTAGGCTCTCAGAAAACTTTTAGATAAGTAGTTATGACTTAGCCTTGGGACAACAGTTTCGAGCTAATCAGTTCCGCTAGTTATAATTAGAATTAAATTGGGAGTAGCACTTAATGTAGCCGGTTCAAAGGTACCCAGTTCCATAAACTACTTGTTGTCAGAGGTTATTATCCCGGAATGGTCCTTAGATAGTGATCACACAGCTCAACCACTATATCCTGGAAAGGTACAATAGGCTCTTTTCGATGGGGCGTATACATCAAAACTCCAAGTCTAGCTCACATGGTTATATGTCTAAGCATAGGATCTTCCAGATATCGTGACAATAAGAGTCCTCACCCAATCTCGTCTATTTGATTTTAGAATATGCTTGGTGACCATAAATCATTTTATCAGTTCTTATAGTATTCTTGCTATAGGTGAGACTATTTGTTCTATTTACGATTTCAGATAGAGTCTTTACATGTTATTTCGGGGCTCAGCTTTATGAGTTACTAGTATGCCTATGTTTTATTTTAAATTCATATTGAGTATATACTAAGTACTAATTGCATACTCTTTATGTGTTATATCGTTATATGATATAGGCTCAGGTACGTAGTCTTAGTATCACAACTAGCTTCACCGGCGATATCCAATGTAGCTGATAGGGGTGTATCTCATCTTTCATAGATCGGATCCTTTATTATTATTTCTAGTTTTCAGACTTTAGACCTAGCTTGGGGAGCTTGTCCTAACAATCATCAGTTGGCAGAGGCCAGACAGTATAGTATCAGTTTCACCTTCTAATTATTACTAAGATAAAAAGGAGAGTAAGAGGGATGAGAATAGGTCAGTTTTAGGTTCTCCAAGTAGAGGTCGGGTGGTGGTAATCACCCCCAAAAGAGCACAGACACCTCCAGCACCCTCTTCAGCCAATGCTCCTTCTTCCAGGCCTTGTAAAGATCAAAGTGGTGGAGCATCAGGCTCCCAGTCTCAGAGCCATATATCTAGCAGCCACACTTTTTTGGTATGTCCTAAGTATGGTAAAAATCGCCCGTAAGCGTCGTTCGGGGAAAGGAGGGTTGCTTTGGTTGTGGCCAGCTAGGTCACAAGTTGAGAGATTTCCTGTTAGTAGGACAGGGGAAGGCCCAATACACTACATCAGCAGCTCTGTCAGGTCGCTCAGCTTAGTAGGGTAAATACTCATGTACAAGTGGCATTCAACGCTAGAATCAATTTTATGCCCTATCCTCCCACCAGGACCAAGAGAACTCTATCCGACATAGTCACTAATATGTTATGCCTCTTTCAGACAAATATTTATGCTTTACAAGATCCAAGAGCCACACTTTTATTCATGACTCCTTACATTTGTCCAGTTTGATATTAGTCAAGAAATTCTCGCAGCTATTTTCGCCCTACTCTAGTTGGTGAGCCGCTAGATCCAAACAGTATAGAAACTGTCTGGTCACATCAAGCATAAAGTCACCACGCTTGATCCAGTAGAGTTAGATATGAAGGATGGACTCATTCTTGGCATGGAATGGCTACACTCTGGTCATGCCTTAGTTGACTGCAGAACCAAAGTCGTTAGATTTCCTAACGAACCAATCCTAGATAGGAAGGATAGTACTCACACTACAGAGTTTCAAGGTTTATCTTATACCTATGCTGGTAAAATAATCTAAAAAGGGTACATTTATCACTTGGTTAGGGTCAAGGATTCTAGTTTCGAAGCCCCAACTCTTTAGTCAGTTTCAGTCATAAATGAGTTCCCAAATGTGTTTCTCAAGATCTCTCGCAGTCCCTGAGCGAAAAAATAGACTTTGGCATAGACTTTCTCCCATATACCCAACCTATGTCAATTCCTCCTTACAGAATAGCTCCATCTAAGCTTAAATAGCTAAAGGTACAACTGAAGGACTTTAGATAAGAGTTCCATCAGACCACTGTAACACTCGAATGTTTCTAAGATCGTATTTCGCTTAAGGAAAGAAAGTTATGACCAAAAGGGAAGTTTTGTGCAGAATGAGTTGGGGAATGACTCGTAGGAGGCCTAACGGATCGTGGTTAGCCCTGTGGGTAAGAGGTTTGAGGCATGGTTAACTCAGGTATGATTTGATGTGACCTAACGAGTCATCTTGCCTAGAAAATGACTCGTCAGTTGGTCGTTGGATAGAGGGCTAGGTCCAGTTAAGCCTTAAGAAGTGTAGTTGACAGAAGGATGTGACGAGTCGTTAGGTGAGGCAATGACTCGTCAGTGCTTCAGTCGTTAGAGGAAGGAGCTAAGACCATGAAGGAAGATCCAGTGTACATGATGGGTGGACTACGAGTCGTTAAAGGAAGCAACGACTCGTCATGTTAATCGTGAGAGATGAGAGGAAGTCAGTTTTGAAGTTTATCTTCCAGTGCACTTGACGAGTGGTTTTGACGAGTCGTTGGGTGGAGTAACGACCCGTTACGTTGGTCGTGGTTTGAATAATGATAAAACCGCGTGAAATTTCCAAAGCAGTGTTTAACGAGCGAGATGACGAAATATTAGGATGGGACGATGACTCATTACGTGAGTCGTGTTCCCAAATTTGGGAAAATTTCCAATTTTCAGGGGAATTCTTGTAAACTCATGATTTTTTAACTCTTAAACTAAGTCGTTTTGCATAATGTTTGGGACGGTTTTAAGGGTTTCTATAAGCCTAAACCCTCATTCTCTCAAGATATCTCTCAAAGTTCTTCTCCTTCTCTCTTCTTAAGATTCAAGTACTTCACCAAGGTATTCATCAAGCTCAAGGGATTTTAGAGCAGGGTTCTTCTACGAGATGAGGTTTTCAACAAGGATACTCTTCCATCCTTGTGCCTCAAAATGTTTTCATTTAAAATTCCTAATTTCTACTATTCTAGAATATGCGTATGACCTAGAATTTTAAATTGATGGTGAATATTCCTACGACTCTTTAAATTTCAAGATACGTTGTGACTATGAGATAAGTAATGACGTAAAATGATTGGGGGTACCTTGAATTATGTGTTGGTTGATGAAATATGGAGTTATGACATGTTCTCCATGAATGATTTGAGTTTTAAATAAGGTTTTGTCATTGTTCATTTAATTATCATAAATCCCTTGCATCCATGTTTAATATGTGATGATTATATGATTACCCATGAGAATTTGAATATGTCAATGATAGATGTGATGAGATTAAATTAGAGTTCATGGACTTGAATACCAAAGTAAAATATGCACGCCCCTATGTCTTGAGTGAATTAATTGGGTAAGAAGCAAATTTATGATAATGGCTTATCTAATGCATTCTTCTCATGAATTGAATAAATCATGAAATGGGTTTTATGAAATGAAGATGTACACTTCTCACATGATTTCATTGTATATGTTGAGATATGAGTAAGCACGAGTTTCCTGTAAATCTAGATTATATGAATCAATGTATGCATGTTGAAGTATGAATTGAATATATGTGTTATGAATGTCTCTATGATACATGCTAATTAATATGAAGCCAGAAATTTAATGATGAGAAAGTAGTATGATGAAACTAAAGATGCTCATTAATATAAGACCTATGAAGAAATAATGGTATGACTTTATGATGATAAAAGTTATGATGATAAAGCTTGAGAATGATAATTCCCGAATGTTTGGCTTGTTGTTAGTAGAAATTATCTCCAGACCTTTTGAATGAATGATGTATGAAGAAATGAGAGTATGTTCATGTTTCGACTAGCCGCAGTAGAATAGACGAGATATATATATAATGTCAGGCTAGTACCTTCAAATTCTAGCATCAGTCGGGATCTCAATGAGAATGACTCCCTAGCAGCAGTCGGTATCTCCATAGTAGAGAGTGACCCTAGTGCAATCGGGATCCTTAATAGCAGAGAGTGACTCCTGTAGCAGCAGACGGGATCTTCAATAATAGAGAGGACTTAGCTAAATCGGGATCCTCCATAGTAGAGAGGACTCCCTAGCATCATTTGGGATCCTCCATAGTAAAGAGAGTGACTTCTAGTACAGTCGGGATCCTCCACAGTAGAGAGACTGTCACGCCTCGGCGCCTTGGGATAGACTGCACCCGGTGCCCTACTAGGACTCGAATCCAGCTGGGATCAAGCAAGCCTGGGCACTTCTAGTGCCCGGGCTGGCTCTAACTCTGATTCACGGAATCAACGGGCTATATAGCAACTGTAAAATACAACCTCGGCCGGCTAGCCTATAGCCACCTGTACAACGACAACAGCTAACCAGAATCTCTTAATATAAGGGAAACTATGCGGCCACAAGGCCACCATGCCGACTAGTTACTTCGAATCAAATAACAGATGCTAATGGAATACGTGACCAACAAGGTCACTACTACTAACTGGATATGCTTCTGGGCGCACTGGCCAATATAAACAACTAAACATACGCACGTCCCACACGACCGGCAATGTTCAACCATAGGAGATATATACACACCGTAAGCCTCACGAATATCGATAAAATGGTCGTGGACAGGGCCCCGACCTACCCGTACTATAAAACAAAAGAAAATGATATAAACCTCTAAATATCAAGCTCCGGATGACAGATTGATGACTCGCTGGATAGGGATCACGAGGGATCGGCTCCTCGCCTATAGGTACCTGCAGTAATGCAAACACTCTTAAACGGCGTCAGTACCACTGGTACCGAGTATGGGGGCAAACTGAACATAACTGAATATGAACAACAATACTAGTAATTCAGAATAGCATAAAGTATATGAAACTGCCGTGGACTAAGGAATCAAATAAGCTTATCTCGTACTCAAGGTAAGGTAGAAGCATACCTGCTGTCATGGCGACTCAAAGCTGTCTATCAGCTAATAGATATCATGTATATACATATATATAACATACAAGGACCTTATACCAGCCCCCATAAGCCTAAGGTGCCAACCAACACACAATCTATATACCCTCACTGTCAAAACCATCCAAAAAGTAAATCACTTACCTGCCTACTAACTACGAGCACCTTTACCAACCCCTGCAGCTTGGGATCTCTGGGCCCTGACTAACTGTATCTGAGTCCGAGGACTCCTATATCTCGTAAACCTGTAATCTGTAAACTGTAAATCAGAATCGCCCGTGGCTAAGCGCTGACAGGTAAGTTATAATGTTATGCCGACGCCCTGATATGGGGAATGCTGCATCTCCATCTCGTCCTACGCGGACGGCATGCCACTCCTTGGAGTGACGTATTCTCACCTCCGGTGGGTGAGTCGATTAATGCTATTAATCCCCGGGAGACAATGAAACTCTAGGGTGCCTCATAGCACAAATAGGTATCAAAAATAATAATCACATATAGCAAGCATGTTCAATCTCGAAAATACTATCTCGTATTCTTACTTCTTATTCTCGAGCTCTTTTAAGGGCGTTAAACCGATTCCCTCATACTGTATTATCCTGTATCTGAGATATTATCTGACTGTCTGATATTGCTTTACTAACTTTTATTCTGAATACAACATAATAACATAAAACATGCTTGCTGAATTCATACTGGACTTAATACTCGACTTTTGAATTCTTTCTTCTATAGTTCACACCATTTGCTATACTGAATTACTAACTTGCCGAAGGAACTAGCTTTACATACCTTCGCTTCGGATTACCCGACTAATTGGCGTAGCTCGGTCAGTACTTCTGCTATTTCTCCCAGCTGCATTCATATATATGTCAATTAGAACTAAATACGTTAATATTCAAAGAAAATATCACTTTTAATATATATATAGCCCAAAACTTTGGCCTATCGAAAACGGTCGAAAACTCGCTATTTCTCGAAAGTCCAGACAGAAATACTCACTTTAGGGCTAGGAGTATATTGACACTAATTTGGAGCAATTCTACTTACCTTAGCTCAAGAGCACGACACGATTCGTCGAATTTCCTCTACGAAAACTAACCGTAGGAATGCTCCTTGCTGCTTAATACCTCGGTATCGGAGTTAATTTGAGTTTGGACCGTGTTTGATGGCGTAATCGGATAAATATTGGTAAGGAATCTTTGTTTTCTGTTTTCACTGGTTTCTGCGGAATTTATAGGAATTATATCATTAAAACCGAAGTGGAGGGCTTATATACTTGGCCTGGGCAGGGCCTCCGCACACGTTGCCAATGCGGGAGGCCCTCCTCCATGGTACGTTGCCATCGCGGAGGGGCTCTGCCCCGGCTCCTCCCGCGATGGTTCGACGAGTTTCTTATCCGGTCTTTCCCCGGGCCTTTTCCTAGCATGTATGGCATTCAAAACTCTTAACCAACATGTGAATATGCCATCTACATGTCGAGAATTTACGGGGTGTAACAGAGACTCCCTTAATGATGACGTCAGTATGATTCAGTCTTGCATGACCCAGCTTTCAGATTATAATGGCTTAATAAGATGATGATCAGTCTCAGTTATCAATAATGATCCAGTACAGTATGTGATGCTAACTTCATATTTTGCACTTATTAAATGTTCAGAACTTGACCCTTATGCATGAGTTCTAAAATATTATACAAATAAGATTCAAAAAGAAGTTCCATGTATGTATCTGTGTTTGTGAATCATAAAGCATGTGAATAGAATGATGAGGCAATTATGTTGATGTATTTGATTAAATCCTTGTCGTATATTTGTTTTATTTAATTGTTATGTTATCCCCCATGCTCAGTACATTCCAAGTACTGACCGCACATCTTTTTGTGCTATATCATTTTATGATATAGATTCAGGTTTCCAGACTCGGCCTCGTGGTTAGATACGCTTCATCCCTATTTAGCAGCTCTTGGTGAGTCCTCATCCTCTGAGGATGTGATTATGTTCATATTTTCCTATGGTTTCAGTTTCCAGACTTTAGGAGTTAGCTGGGGGTTTGTCTCAGCAACTCATTAGTTTAATAGAAGGCTTTCAGGCATGTTCAGACAGATCCATCATTGTATCTAATTATGGTTAATTGGTCTTTATAGTTCATATTAGATTCTTGTATTTATTCCTCTTGTTCATGTTGTTAGATGTTTTCCATGTTAAGTGTATGCTATGATAATGTCATAGGTCGACTTGGAGCCTCTCGGGGTTCCTTGTCCCATGTTACGGCCAAGGTGTGAACTCGGGTTGTGACACCAGCATCTCTCCATGGGGTGCCCCAGTCCTATTCATGTGAAAGAAGGACGGTACGCTCAGAACATGCATCGGCTACTATTAGCTGAATAAGGTCACAGTTAAGAATAGATATCTTTTATCCAGGATCAATGACTTGTTCGACCAACTCCAGGGAGCTAGCTATATTTCCAAGGTAGATCTCATATCAAGATACCATTAGCTCGGGGTCAAAGAATGTGACATTTCAAAAATAGCTTTTAGGACTAAGTATGGTCACTACAAATTCATAGTCATGTCTTTTGGACTAATGATGCTCCTGCAGCTTTTATGGATTTGATGAATAGGGTACTCAAGCCATACCTACAAATGTTCATTATTGTCTTCATAGACGATATTCTGGTCTACTCAAGAATAGAGGAGGAACATGCAAACCACCTGAGGATAGTTTTGCAGACTCTTAGGGAGCGCCAATTGTTTGCTAAATTCAACAAGTGGAAATTCTGGATAAAATAAGTGGCATTCCTCGGTCATGTGGTCTCCAGTGCGGGTATTCAAGTAGATCCTCAAAAGATAGTGACAATTAAGGACTGGCCAAGACCCACTTCTCCATTAGACATCAGGAGTTTCTTAGGCCTAACCAGTTACTACAGATGGTTTGTGGAAGATTTCTCCTACATTGTCTCTCATTTGGCCAGACTAACTCAAAAGAAGGTAAAGTTTCAGTGGTCTGATGCGTGTGAGAAGAGGTTTTAGAAGTTGAAGACTCGACTCACTATAGCCCCAATTTTGACCCTGCCAGAAGGTTCAGATGGGTTTATGTTCTATTATGATGTTCTCAGACATGGCCTTGGATGTGTTTTGATGCAGCATGATAAAGTTATAGATTATGCTTCCAGATAGCTCAAGGCTCATGAGAAGAACTATCCGACTCAGTATCTTGAGATGGCAGCAGTAGTATATTCCTTGAAGATTTGGAGGCACAACCCTTATGGATTTCATTTGGATGTTTTTACTGACCACAAAAGCCTGTTGTGTGTGTTCAGTCAAAAGGATTTGAATCTTTGTCAGAGGAGATGCCTAGAATTATTGAAAGATTATGATATGAGCATGTAGTATCACCCAGGCAAAGCCAATGTAGTGGCAGATACACTCAACAGGATGTCTATGCAGAGTGTTGCTCATATTGAGGATGGTAAAAAGGAGCAGGCAAAGGATGTGCACAAACTAGCTCGATTAGGAGTCCATTCTGAGGATTCAGCAGAAGGTGGAGTTGTAGTCCAGAATGGGTCATAATACTCCCTTGTGGTGGAGGTTATGTCAAAGCAAGATGAAGACCCAATCCTACTCAAGTTGAAAGAAGTCGTCCTAAAGAAAGAGGTGGAAGCATTCTCCAAAGGGAAAGATAGTGTGCTTCATTACCAGGGCAGGTTGTGTGCTCCAGATATAGATGATTTAAGGCAATGGATACTAATGGAAGCTCACAGCTCTAGGTACTCTCCACCCAGGTGCCACCAAGATGTGTTGTGATCTATGGGAAGTTTACTGGTGGAATGGCATGAAGAAAGACATTGCAGAATTTGCGGCTAAGTGTCCAAACTGCCAATAGGTCAAGGTTGGACATTAGAGACGCGGAGGTATGACCCAAGATATCAGCATTCCTACTTGGAAGTGGGAAGAAGTGAACATGAATTTTGTTACAAGTATACCCCGTACGCGCCGACAGCATGACTCAATTTGGGTGGTTGTAGATCGGATGACTAAGTCAGCACATTTCCTACAAGTTAAGACCACAGATTCAGCAGAGGATTATGCTAGACTATACATCCAAGAGTTAGTCAGACTACAAGGAGTCCCCTTGGAGATCATTTCATATAGGAGTACTCAGTTCACCTTGCACTTTTGGAAGTCATTTCAGAAGGAACATGGTACTCAGGCTAAGCTCACACAGCTTTCCATCCACAGACAAATGGTCAGGCTGAGCAGACTATTCAGACTCTGGAGAATATGTTGAGGTCTTTCATGATCTATTTCAAGGGCATTTTGGACGATCATCTAACTCTCATCGAGTTTGCATACAATAACAGCTACCACTCCAATATTCAGATGGCCCCATTCGAGGCATTATACGGTAGGAGATATAGGTCTCCTATAGGTTTGAGATTGGTAAAGCTACCCTAAAAGGGCCTGATTTAGTACATGAATCCATGAAGAAGGTTCAGCTTATCAGAGAATGGCTAAAAACAGCTCAAAGCCGATAGAATCGTATGCAGATGTAAGGAGAAAGGAGCTAGAGTTTATTGTGGATGATTGGGTATATCTGAAGATTTCACCTATGAAAAGGGTGATGACGTTCAGGAAGAAAAGAAATCTCATTCTTAGATATGTTGGCCCTTACATAATTTTGAGACGCATCGGCAATATGGCCTATGAGTTGGATTTTCCTGTGGAGTTAGCATCGGTGCATCCGGTCTTCCATGTGTCTCTATTGAAGAAATGCATCAGTGATCCGACTTCATTTATGCCCTTAGAGAGTGTTGGCTTAAAGGATAGTCTCTCTTACGAAGAGTTTCTAGTTTAGATTCTAGACCATCAGGTTCGTAAGTTGAGGAATAAGGAGGTCACTTTAGTAAAAGTTTTATAGATAAATCAGCTAGTTAAGGGAGCTGCATAGGAAGCCAAAGTAGATATGAGGGCTAGATATCCTCACCTTTTTCCTTCTAGCTTAGCTTCAGCATCAGGTATTAAATTCCTCCTTAGTACTCTATTCAGTTTCATGCTCATAAATTCTACTCATGTCTTAGTGCATGAATTCATTTAGCATGTATATCTCATTTTGGAGTTAGCCACTCTTTCAGTATTCAGTTTATAGTTTTTAGTTCGGGATTGCAGCTTTTTCCCTATCCTTCCAACTTACTTAGTCTTCATTCGAGGATGAATGTTCCCAAGGGGGAGATATTGTAACACCCCAAAAGTTCCTAAGACTAAAGCCCAAACATAGAATGAAAACTAGTAGGGGACCAAAAACTTATACCTCAGAATGACTCGTTCGACGAGTCATTGTTAAAACCAATGACCCGACAGAAGAGTCTTTGTTGGTTTCTATAAATTCTCCCTCAAGAAGTAATGAGACATAGAAAGACTCATTGTATGAAGTAACGAGTCGTCATGTCGACTATTGTGACCAAGTCCAGAAACATATCAAATCCTCCCCCGAAACAATGAGCCAGATGATGAGTCATTGGGAGATATAACGACTCGTCCCATTAAGCCATTGAATGAGATCCATGAAGTGTTAAAATCCCTCCAGTGAAAATAGGTGGAAACAACAATCTTTTGTTCCATCTAATGGGTCATTCTATTTGTCCATTGGGAGAAGTTCAGAGTTTATGTCAAATCCTTCCAGTGACCACGACTGGATTCAATGAACCGTTGTTGCATCTAAAGGGTCGTCCTTTCTGTCCGTTGGTCAAAATCCAAAAATTGGGTTTTCAAACACAGGACCAACGACTGTTCCCAATGAGTCACGGTCACAACCAATGACTCGTAGTCTGACCCATTGGATCTTGACGAACAGTTTTTTAGACTTTTCTCTAGGGACATTTTTGTAACTTTTTTGCTATTTTAATTTCTAAACTATGTCATTTTGGGGTAAATATTCAAGGCTTAAAGGGAGTTAGTCGATTCTTCTCCCTCATTTTCTCACTTAGCTCTCAAGATCAGTGCATAAAAGCTTAGGAATTTTCCCCAGTAAGAACTAGGGTTCTTCCTGCAACTTCAGAAATTTGAGCTTCTTCTTAGGTGTTTTCTTTTTCAGGTATATGGGATTTCAACAAGGGTCTTCTTTTACTCTTGTGTCCCAATATTTCAGCAAACCCTAACCATAAATCCTTTCTAAAAATCATGACCTAGGGATTTTCTTTTGACTGTTGAATTTCCCCTACTTCCTCTATGATGCCAAATTTTCATGATTAGAATTTTTTGTATATTCATGATGGTATTTTCAACTATACAGTATGTATTACTTGAACTTGAACTTGACTTGATTCTTCATAGAGTTTAATTATAAAACTAGCAATGTCTTAAATTAGCATGAATTGTCATGTATGCACGATTTTCTCATAGAAATGTGCAAATGTGCATTACAGTATTTTCAGCATTCTCAGTATGCTCCGTCATAGAAATATTGTCAGTACTCAGTATATTCAGTATTATCAGTTTATCAGCATGTTTAGTGTTCTTTAGACTATCATGACACTTTCAGATAAAGAAGCTCTGACAAGTCATAGCAAACCAGTATTTTCAATTATCAGTTTCTTTATGCTCTCAGGACACTTCCAAATAAGTAGTTATGACTTAGCCTTGGGACACCAGTTTCAAGCTAATCAGTTCCTCTAGTTATAATTAGGACTTCAGTTGGGAGTAGCACTTAGCATTGAGCGAGCTGAGATTCGGCGCATCTAAATTCCCAAAACTACGTGCCACTGTAGGTTATTAGCCTCAATGGGCCCTAGATAGTGATCACATAGCTCAACCACTATACCCTGGCAAGGTACAGTGGGTTCTTTTCAATAAGGTGTATACATCAAACTCTACGTATCGCTCACGTGGTTATATCTCGATTATAAGCTCTCCCACAATACCGTACAGTCAGAGTCCTCAGTCCAATCTCGCCAATCAGATTTTAGAATATGTGTATGATTTTAACTCATTTTATCAGTTCTTACAGTATTCTCATATAGGTGAGACTATTTGCTATATTTATGATTTCATATAGGGTCTTTGCATGTTATTTCAATTCAGTTTATGAGTTACTAGTATGCCTATGTTTTATTTTACATCTCACATTTTCAGTATATTCTAAGTACTGATCGCATACTCTCTATGTGCTATATCGTTTTATAATAAGGCTCAAGTACCCAATCTCAACATCACAGCTAGCCTTTACCGACGATATCCAGCTGTTGATAGTGGTGAGTCCTCATCTTTCAAGGACCAGAGCCTTTATTTAATTTATTGCCATTTCCAATTTTCAGAATTTAGAGTTAGCAAGGAGCTTGTCCCAGCAACTCATTAGTCAATAGAGGCTTTCAGACAACATAGTATCAGTTTCAACTTATTATTATTATCAGTGTTTTTAAGACTCAAATTTTTATCAGATCTTATCTATTCTCATAAAAGATTTTCTTAAACTTCAGTAGCTTCCGTTCATATCTCTATTTAATTCTAATATGTTAGTGGTATGCTATGTCATGGGTTAGCTTGGGATTACTTGTGACTCTAAGTACCGTGTCACATCCAGGATGCATACTCGATCCATGACAACTTCATAACATAAACATGAAAGGGAAAGAAACCTTGTTAAAGCATTTTCACCTCGGTGATCTCATTTTCCCTTACTAAGCCTAATTCGTTTCCTTAGTCTTGAGTTCGTTCTCAATTTACCGATTAGATCTTTTGCCCTTTATGTACAGCAACCAAGTTCCAAATACACATAACAACACATACACATAATATACAGTAAACTACCAGCTCACCTTGCCTATAGAAAGGGGACTTCAGACTCAATTTATAACTATGACAATAATCGTAAACAATGCGTATTTTCACTTCACATTTGATCATTCATTACCTTTTTCCATTCAAGCTTGAGGTCAAGCATTTCTAACTCTTTTATACAGAATATTCCATTCTTGAATATGAGTTCAAAAATGTATAGATACTAGTCCCTTTGATAGTAGAAAATCGTGCTCGGAGAAAATAGACAATGGCGCTTTTACATACCTTATTCCGTTGTGTTTCTCTAGTCAAACTTCTCCTTCAACAATCAGACCTTTCCATCCTTACTCTCTTGATTTTTATAGGCTAGTAACAATCCTAATTGGTGTCAAATATGCAGCTAAAACAAATCCTCAGCCGGCAGCCACAACAACAACAACATCAGTCATCTTTTCTACACTTGATTCTACCAACTTTTAAGGGGGAAAAAGAAGGGGATAATGACCTATATTCTCCTGCACTTAATCCCCACAATATGAAGTGTATCCTCATCCAATAAAAACTACCCAAATCCTAAGAAAAACAGACAAGAACTTCAGCCAAAAATTGTCCAAACGGCAGCCTCTTTAGCTGTAAATTTCCAGCTTTTTATCTTGCAAATTTGGTGAATTTAAAGGGGTAAAATCCTTAACTTTCTTATTGACTTCAATTTCTACTCAAAGGGGGGTGTATAGGAATTCCAATAATCTCCAAAACGCAGCAAAAACTCCTCAACAACGCTGCTCAAATGCAGCCACAACAGCCACCACACATCATATACAACTTGCAAATGACTTCTTCATTTTGTCTTGTAATTTTAATTAAATTTTACTTGGTCTCTTCTCCTTCAAATTTGTTGAAAACCAAAGATAATATGAAGTCCTTAATCTAGAAACTCACTTTGGAGAAAGTTGAAAATGAATTCATAATACTATACTTTAAAATATAAAGAGGTGGGGCGGTGGTAATTTTTAAGGGGGTGGCCACATCACTGCTTGACAGTGCCTCGGTAAAATGTCTATAACTTTTTACTCTGAACTATGATTGGTGAGAGGTTTGATTTTCTAAAAACTAAACTCAAATACTTTAATTTTATAGGTTATAGAACTTCTAATTCACTATCGATTAAGAGATATGATCATTTAAAATTGACCCTTACTTATGAATTTCACGTGCTCTTCGGTTTTCCCTTAGTACATGTCTCCCTCCTCACCTACGATCAATATACAGTCCATATTTTCCTTAATATAGCATACAAATATCAAATAATCACTAAAAAATTTTAGGGTATAACACCAGAGTCGTTAGATTTCAGCTTCCTAATGAACCAGTCTTAGAATGGAAGAATAGTACCTCAACGCCTATAGGTCGGTTTGTCTCTTACCTTAAGGCTATAAAATTGATATATAAGGGTTGTATTTACCATCTTGTTTGGGTCAGGAATTCCAGTTCCGAAGCCCCAACCCTTCAGTTAGTTCTAGTTGTACATGAGTTTCCAGAAGTATTTCTCAAAGTCCCTCCCGGATAGGAAATTGACTTTGAAATAGACCTTCTTCCAGATGCCTAGTATATTTTAATTCCTCCGTATAAAATGTCTCCAACTGAGCTTAAGGAGTTGAAAGATCAGCTGAAAGACCTCTTAGATAAAGGTTTTATCAAACCCAACATCTCTCCAAGGGTGCCCTAGTTCTTTTCGTGCATAAGGATGGTTCCCTCAGATGTACATCGATTACCGTTAGCTGAACAAAGAAACAATCAAGAATAAGTATCCCATTCCCCGGATTGATGGCTTGTTCGATCAGCTCCAAAGTTCTAGTTGTTTTTCATAGACCTCAGATCCGGCTATCATCATCTCAGAGTCAGAGAATGTGGCCTCTTGAAAACAGCCTTCAGGAGTCGATATGGTCACTATGAATTTATTGTTATGTCTTCTGGACTAAGGAATGCTCCTGTAGCTTTTATGTACTTGATGAACAGAGTGTTCAAACAGCATTTGGAAATGTTCGTCATTATCTTTATAGATGACATTCTTGTCTATTCCTGAAGTGAGGATGAGCATGCAGACTATTTGAGGATTATCCTACAGATTCTCAAGGACTGCTAGTTATTCGCTAAGTTCAATAAGTGCGAATTCTAGTTAAAATCATTAAAATTCCATGGTCATGTCATCTCCAGCAAGGGAATTCAGGTTGATTCTCAAAAGATTGAAGCAGTTAAGAACTGGCCGAGATCCACCTCTCCATCAGACATTAGGAGTTTCTTAGGTTTAGCCGATTACTATAGAAGGTTTGTGGAAGGATTTTTCTCTATCACCTCCTTCTATGTCCAGATTGACTCAGAAAAAAGTCAAATTTTAGTGGTCTGATGTTTTTTAGAAGAGTTTTCAAGAGTTGAAGACTTGACTCACTACTGCTCCAGTTTTGACTCTACTAGAAAGTTCGGACGGGTTCGTGGTTTTTTGTGATGCCTCCAGAATTGGACTTGGTTGTGTGCTAATCCAACATGGTGAGGTTGTAGCCTATTCTTGTACACAGCTTAAGGCTCATCAGAAGAACTACCCGAACCATGATCTCGAGTTAGCAGTGATGGTTTTTGCCTTAATGATTTAGAGGCACTACCTCTATGGTGTTCATATGGATATGTTTACTGACCACAAAATCCTGCAATATATATTCAGTCAGAAGGATTGAATCTTCATCAGAGAAGATGGCTTGAGTTGTTGAAAGACTATGATATAAGTGTTTTGTACCATCCAGGTAGAGCCAATGTAGTGGAAGATGCCCTTAGCAGGTTATCAATGAATAGTGTTGCTCATATTAAAGATGGGAAGAAAGAATTGGCTCGTGATGTTCACAAGCTTGCTCATTTAGGAGTTTTCCTAGTTGATTCAGTTGAAGGTAAAGTTATAGTTCAAAATGGTTCAGAGTCTTCCCCATGATAAATGTTAAAGAAAATCAAGATGATGATCCGATATTGCTTAAGTTAAAGGAATCAATCCTTAATAAAGAGGTGAAAGCATTCTCCAAAGGGGTAGATGGTGTACTTCGTTATCATAACCGCTTGTGTAATTTGAATGTAGATGGTTTGAGGCAGCAGATATTGACAGAAGCCTACAGTTGTACCATGATCCACCATGGTGCCACTAATATGTACCATGATCCACCATGGTGCCATTAATATGTACCATGATCTATGAAAAGTCTATTGGTGGAATGGCATGAAGAGGGATATTGCAGAATTTGTGGCTAACTTCCTAATTTCTAGTAAGTTAAGGTTGAACACCAGAGACTAGGAGGTATGACTCGGGATATTAGAATTCCTACTTGGAAGTGGGAAGAGATAAATATGGACTTCATTATAGGTTTACCTTGTACATGCCGCTAGCATGATTCGATATGGATGATTGTAGATTGGATGACCAAGTCAACACATTTCCTACTAATTAAGACCACAAATTCAGCTGAGGATTATGCTAGGCTTTAGATTCAAGAGTTGGTCAAATCGTATGGAGTCCCTGTGTCCATCATTTTTTATAAGGGTACTTAGTTCACCTCACAATTTTGGAGATCGTTTTAGAAGTGTCTTGGTACTCAAGTTAAGCTTAGTACAGCTTTTCACCCGCAGACAGGTGGTCAAACTGGGCGGACCATTCATACTCTAGAGTACATGTTGAGATCTTGCATGATTGATTTTAAAGGTAATTGGGATAGTCACTTACATCTCATTGAGATTGATTATAATAACAGTTATCACTCCAGCATTTTGATGGCCTTGTTTAAGTCACTATATGGTAGGATGTGTATATTTCCTATAGGTTAGTTTAAAGTTGATCAAGTCACCTTGATAGGGCCTGATTCAGTTCATGAGGCTATGGAGAAAGTTCAGCTTATTAGAGAAAGGCTGAAAATAGCTCAGAGTCATCAGAAATCGTATGCAAATGCAAGAAGAAGAGAGCTTGAGTTTGTTGTTAATGATTGGGTCTATTTGAAAATTTCACCCATGAAAGGGGTGATGAGTTTTGGTAAGAAAAGAAAACTCAGTCCCTGTTATGCTTGTCCTTATAGAATCTTGAGGAACTTTGGCAAAGTGGCATATGATTTGGACTTGCCTGTGGAGTTAGCATTGGTGTATGCAGTCTTTCATATGTTCTTGTTGAAGAAGTTTATTGGTGATTCGACCTCAGTTGTGTCTTTAGGAAGTGTTGGTGTGAAGAAAGTCTCTTACGAAGTGGTCCTAGTTAAGATTCTTGACCGTTAAGTTTGTAAGTTGAGGAATAAGAAAGTCGCTTAAGTGAAAGTCCTTTGGAGGAACTAGCTTATAGAGGGAGCTACTTGTGAAGTAGAAGAAGACACGATGGCCAAGTACCCTCACTTTTTTCCTTCTAGTTTAGTTCCATCTTGAGGTAATAGTTTCCTCCTTAGTATTCTATTCAGTTCTATGTCCCTCAGTCGCTCTCATGTTTTAGAATTCATGCATGTTTCATGAAATCAGTTCAACTATATAACTCAGTCCGGAGTCAGTCACTCTATCGGTATTCAGTGTTTAGCATTCAGTGTTGGGATTGCAGCTTTTTCCCTGTCTTTTCAGCTTATTTAATCTCCATTTAAGGACAAGTGTTTCACAAGAGGGAGATAATGTAACACCTCAGATCCTGACCTATCTTTTTGTTAGCAAGGAATAAAGTTTCTAGGTTTGATACCCGTTTTACATCCGACGTCAAAGTTTACATCCCGTCAAGTAGGTGAAAAACTTTCACTTAGGCCGTTATCTCTATACAAAATTAAAGTAACTGGCCTTAGAGATGAAGCCAAAGTTGACGGCCTGTCAAGTTGACGACGGCCCATCACTTTGGTCGTCAAGATACCCCAAATTTCATATCTTTCTGCTTAAGATTGACGGTGAAAATGACGGTCCATCACTTTAATTATCAAAGGGTCCCCATATTTTCACACTTTCTGCTTAAGAGTGACAATGGAAATGATGGCATGTTAGGTTTATGATGGTCCATCAAACGACTAGCGGGAATAAAATTGCAGAACCTCAGAACAATTTCTCCAAGGTATTTTCGTAACTTCCTACGTCCTTTTAATCCTATACTACATCATTTTGGATTCTTTTAG
>JACEIK010006024.1:9211-19315 GCA_018107945.1 Datura stramonium
TGAGATAGAGCTAGCCAGGCACCAGATGTGTCTAGGCCCACCAGATAGCAGTCCAGGTCCTACTAGGGCACCAGGTGCCAGTCATACCCCCCAGGGTGGGACGTGACACCAAAAATGCTCACCAACTCACCAAAAAAGAGAAGCCAATTCCCCCAAAATTAAGAAAAATGAAAAAATTTTAAGAGACCATCACCATTCAAAAATATGCTTCCCAAGGGCTTTCATTTTGTAAAACGAGGGCATATCTTATCCACGAAGTACACATAGCATCTCAATGTATAATAATTGCACATTCAAAGCTTGCACTTCTCATGTCCTATGCACAGATTTACCCTTAATGCAATTGTGTCCTCAAAAGGGATGATGCCACTCACAGAAGAGAAAGTCCATATTCTTTATCATGAAGTCAATGCATTCAGACAAGGGATCATAAAAAGATAAGATTGCACTCATTCTCCAAAAAGAAATATTTATGCACACAACTCGACCCATAGGCTTGCCCTTTGTGTAATTTATCACTAATGTAGAGCAACTGCACTTAAAATTACTTAGGGATAAGGACAGGATAAATGTTTAGCTTTAGTGACTAATGTCTCCCTAATGCCTTTACAACTTTGCAACATCCCATCATCTTGTTCAGATCACTCCCCTTATTTTTTCTTGTTCATTATCTTCATATTTTTGTTGTGACACAAGCCACCCTTTTAACATCTATGAATTTCACACTTAGCCTTCTCTATGCAAGAGATAACACCTATCAACAATTCTTCCTCTTTTGATTTAACTCATTGGTTCACTCATCTCATCACAATTTTTGGTGCTACCTCAATTTTTAGGCTACTCATTTTTCCGTTTACTCTTGCAAACCCCCAAACTTAGGCTTTTACCTTATTTCACATTCATTTCCTTATCTCTCCCTATTTCTTAGGATTGAAGCCCCCATTTTTCATTGTTTCATTACTAACAATTAGGGAGGATGGGTGCCAAAGAGAAGGATAAAGAAATGGTCATTAAGCTTGTAATGTGGTTTCCAAGAAAGGGTCCAAGGCTCAAACGTTGACTATCAAAGATTAATGGTCAAGGAGGACATTTTGGTGGAAGTGACTTACAAAAGGGAGCCTAAGATCATGTTCTAAGTGCAGCTACATCTAAGATTTTTCCTTGAGTCACACTTCGGGAAAGTTCTAGACAAGAAGTTATGCATGAGATTCACAAAAATCCTTACCACGCAAGGCATCACAACTAAAGAGTCCACATATGTCATTATCCACACAAGATCTTGATTTAAGACATTAGAACATGCAAATTCATAAGTCAAATGAGGAATCTACAAGGTATGACAAAGAGTGCTACATTCTCATTTCAAACGCCCATTCATCCTTTCTCATTTTCATGCCCCATTTCAAAAACTTTTTTGGTGGTATCTCTCAAAGCAGCTCTAGACAAGACTCAAAAACGACATGGCATTTTTTCTTAAAAAAGTCGCCTCATAATCTATCATCGGGACGTGCCAACCCGGTTCGACAACAAAAAGAAAGAAAAAAGATAAATTCTCCTCGGGAAAGAACCATGGTATGAAGAAAATCCTTGAAATTTGATTACTATTCTACTATTTACATAGGCGAACAAAAAGATTTGGATCATAATGCAAACTTTACCAATTCAAAGAAAGGACCCCATTTGCATTATTAATGCACTAACATCCAAGAACTCATCCATGTCATTCATTTTTATTAAAATCACAAGCCCCGAAAGGGAATCATCAACAAGACTAAAACTGAGCCCGACAAAGACTCACAATTCCTCATCAAAATAAACAAAAATAAAAGCCCAACAAGGGCTACATCAAATCATCTCAAAATAAAAACACAAATGACCCCCAAACAAACACTCATCCCACCCCTAACTTAGAGAATATATTGTCCCTAATGTATACATGCAAAATAAAAGGGGGCAAGAGACTCCCTAAGTGGGTCACTCCTTATCATCATCATCATCATCAGCTTCACCTGCTCCTATGGCGCCATCAAAGCCAGCCTCTCCTAGATCCTCGGTGTCATCCCCCAAGCCCTCAAACAAATTATTAATGGGGCCTCGAACTGTGGAAGAAGCAACCATTGCGACATCAAGAGTGCTCATGTCGGGCACTTCCACAGGTGTCTGAATTTTCCACTCCCTCACCTCAGTTCAGAGAAAAGTGACAACCCCCTCCACCGCATCCACCCGTTTGCACAAAGTTATAAGGCTCTCATATATTGATTTCAACTCCAGTTTGACTGTTTGAGCAATGAGTGTAGGGAGGCTCCTAGGCAACTTTTGGAGTTGGCTCTCATGAGAGTTGGTCATTTCCACAAGTTTGTAGAGACCACTCGGTTGGGAGGATGTTGGAGGGGGTGATGCTCCCCTAAGAGGTGTGTCGCCGGAAGGTTTGTCCTGTAGTTTCTTGGTGAGCCACATTCAAATCTGGGGCATGTGGTGACTGTTCCGACCCATGGGATAGTGATCCCTCTGCCAACCCAAATGCTTGCATTCGCTTCCTCTTAATTGCAGGTACCTCGATATCTCTTTTCCTGTCTAAGGTGATCACTTCTAAGGCAGGGACGGGGATCTCATCAGGGAATAATGGCACTCCCGCTTGTAACCATAGCTGAGAAATGAGGACAATATATGGCATGGAGGTGCTGGCCTATCTTGCCTTTCACTTCATTTGCTGGGCCACAATCTCCCCAAAGTTAATGAGGACTCCAGACATAATGCAAGCTATTAGACTCGCCATCTCTAAGCTGAACCGTTGTTCATTTTTAGAGGGAATGATGCTACCACAGATTAAATCCAACTATAATTTGGCCTCGAACTTCAGATTATGGTGAGAAATTTCGCCACCCATGGAAGCCCATAGAGGAGTGTCAACTGCAATAATGGGGGCTATCCAAGTGAACTGATTTTTCATGCCTGCAATCTTGGCCATGTACTCTGAACCAGTGTCGATTTTATCTTCCCAGAACAGATAGTTGATTGCTGCAGGCGTTATGTCCATCTCCACTCCTCGTACCATGACTGATGGTAGGCAAGGGACTTCATCGATTTTGCCTCTATGTTTCATACTGTCCTACCTAGCCTGGTAGGAAGCATAGAACTCCGGCACCAAGTTGGGGTAATAGATTGGGAGAGGATTGGCGAAAGCGTGCCAGTGCCTGTCCATGAACTGAGTGGTGATCTCGGGAAGATCATCGCGTAGTCCCTCCAAATCAAACCTCTTTTCCACTGTTATTGATCGGCCCTGGCATATGGCGTAGTGCCCTTTCATGTCGGGCACGCAAACCATGATGGCCTCCTTGGAGTTGGCGGGTGTTGCTGAGGCCTTGGCTTTACCTTTGCCTTTGGTGGTTGAGGAGGCTGGGGCCTTGCCCTTTCCGGTGTTCCTGGATGAAGACATTTTTCTGCAAGCATGATGCTAGTGGCAGCCACAACACATTGAAATGAAATAACTAACATTACTCTAAAATTGAAATGAGAAGCAAAGATGAAAAATTACCATTCAAAGAATTAGCAGCACCGGTGAAGCACCAACGAGCCGCAGGATGGTATCCGCAGACCGCCACTGACTCACCGCTTAGAAGCAATAAACTAAGATAGCAGGTGTTCCACCGGCGACAAAGAGGCAAGTCGCTGATCCTGATCCGCGACCGCGATGTAACGCGGGATCAAAGCAGTGGCCTGAAGCCACCATTAGATCGAACCAACGTTCTATTGGCATTTTGTCGGACCCAATCGGTGAATAGCTGATAGTCTTCATCCCCAAGGAGTTCCCATGGATTTCAATGGCACCATTTCACAAGAATTTACTCTCTCATCATATTAATGCAGCAACTCTACACATGAAAAAGGACTAAAATGACTATTTACCCTTAAGAATGGGGCCACCCAATCTATCATAGGGAAAAACATGACTTTTTAGTCCATTTGGGTTACTCAGACTTCACCCCATTTAAGTCTACACAATAATCACAAAATCCCCACACCTATTTCAACAATAAACTTCTACCATCTCACAAATTTTATATAACATCAAATATGACATCAATCATGAAAATAGTGAGAGAAGAATGGCAGTAAAAGGGAAGGGGAGTGTATGTTAGAGCTACATGTATGTTCCACCAAAGTACCATTGATGAGAAAATAAGATAGTCAGAGAAGCTATCACTCATGGGAGAGAGTTTGGTCGAGACTCACTGTGAAAGATTGGTATTGCTCAACAATGGCAACTCTTGAAACTTGTTTAGTAGAGAGTAAGAATGTGAGTGTAGTGAGAATATGATGGAGAGAGTGAGGGATTTTATATGTGAGCAGGTGGGAATATGGTTGGTTGAGGAGGAGGTGCAAGATTTAATGGTGAGTTAATTATGTAGGAAGTGGAAGAGAGGGAGTTATGGGAATATGGAAAGGTGGGGTATTGGGAAGATAAAAAGAAGTGTGGGAAAGTGGTAATAGAGGAAAAAGGGAAACCTAAGGGAATATTTTTTTTAGATTAGGGCGGCTCAAACAGATATTGGGGTCAGGTGGGTCCATATGTGATTGAGATTCTAAATTGGAACCCATACCTTTACCGGCGTTACACAGGCAATTGCCGGTTTGATCCGGCGATTCGCCACCTTACCTTTTCATGCTTGAATTCATGCTCAGTTCATTGTTTCACAACCATCGATTGACCAGCGGTTTGCGACTTGGGTCGGTGTTCCGCCAGTGGATCGCCGATTGGGCACCCATTGCTCATGTATTCTGGGTTGCATCGGCAATTAAACGGCAGTACGCGCTTTAAATCGGCAGTTCGCCGGTTCATACTATTAAACCCCATAAATTCTTGACATGTAGATGGCCTATTCGCATGTTGGTTAAGAGTTTTAGAATGCCATACATGCTAGAATCATGATCCCAGGTAGACCCGTAATAAAGTCCATATTCACTTCTTCCCACTTCCACGTGGGTATGCTGATATCCTGAGCCATACCTCCTGGTCTCTAGTGTTCTACTTTGACTTGTTGGAAGTTCGAGCACTTGGCTACAAATTCAGCGATGTCTTTTTTCATGTCGTTCCACCAGTAAATATACCGTAAATGCTGGTACATCTTAGTAGCACCAGGATAGATAGATTACCTCGAGCTGTATGCTTCAGCCAGTATATGTTGTCTCAAATCACCGACTTCAGTACACACAATTTTCCCTGGTAACGGAGCACCATCTCCCCCTTTGGAGAAAGCCTTAACCTCTTTTCTGAGAACTATTTCCTTTAGCTTAAGCAAGATGGGATCCTTATCCTGTCTGGACTTAACTTCAACAACCAGAGAGGAATCTGACCCACTCTTCATAACTACTCCACCCTCAGCTGAGTCAACCAACTGTACCCCTAACCGAGCTAGTTTGTGAATATCCTTTGTCAGTTCCTTTTTTCCTTCCTCAACATGAGTCACGCTCCCCATAGACACTCTACTCAGAGCATCAATCACCACATTGGCTTTGCTGGGGTGATATAGAATGCTCATGTCATAGTCTTTTAGGAGTTCTAACCACCTTCTCTGACGAAGATTTTAGATCTTTCTGACTCAACACGTACTGGAGGCTTTTGTGATACGTTAAAACATTCACGTGAGCCCCATACAGGTAGTGTCTCCATATTTTCAATGCAAACAGCATCGCTGCCAACTCTAGGTCATAAGTCAAATAATTCTTTTTATGAACTTTGATCTGTCTGGAAGCATAGGCTATCACCTTGCCCCACTATATTAGAATGCAACCAAGTCAAATTCTGGAAGTGTCACAATAAACTACAAACCCATCTGATCCTTCCGGTAGGGTCAACACTGGAGCGGTAGTGAGTCAAGTTTTTAACTCCTGGAAACTCTTCTCACACACATCTGACCACTAAAATTTCACCTTCTTCTAAGTCAGCCTAGTCAGAGGGGATGCTATAGAAGAAAAACCTTCCACAAAGCATCGGTTATACCCAGCTAGACCTAAGAAACTTCTAATTTCGGTTAGGGAGGTAGGTCTGGGCCAGTCTTTCACCGATGCTATCTTTTGAGGATCAACCTGAATACCCTCATCCGAGACCACATGACCTAGGAAAGTCACGGACTTCAACCAGAATTTACATTTGTTGAACTTGGCGAACAACTGACAGTCTCTGAGTGTCTGAAGCACTATCATTATGTGCAATGAATAAACAAAGGACTTGGGTCCTGAAGGAGTAAACAATTCAAGANCTCTGAGTGTCTGAAGCACTATCATTATGTGATTAGCATGCTCTTCCTCATGTCTGGAGTATACCAGGATTTCGTTGATAAATACAATGATGAGCATATCCAAATACTACTTAAAAACTCTGTTCATCAGGTCCATAAAGGCAAGGGGCATTTGTTAGTCCGAAGGACATAACCACAAACTCGTAGTGACCATACCGAGTCCTGAAAGCTATTTTTGATATGTCACACTCTCTGACTCTTAGCTGATGATACCCCGACCTGAGATCATTATTTTTAGCATGTTGTCCTTACTCTCATATTTTACTTGTCCTCCATATTTTGTACATTCAAAGTACTGATCATATACTTTTATTCCATATTGTCTCATGATATCGGTTCAGGTGATCAGTCTCAACCCTGCCTTTAGATCTGATCTTGCTTTAGATTCATCTTAGTCATGGTGAGTCCTCATTATCCGTGGACATCAGTTTTGGTTTATGCCCTTTTTATGTCATTTCAGTTTTTGGACATAGTAGAGCTAGTTGGGGGCTTTTCCCATCAGCTCATCTTATGTTAGATGCTGTTTCAGACTATATGTATGTATAGATATTCAGCGGTTTGACTTATTATCCCAGTTAATATGTTTTATAATATGTTAAACTTCCGCATATGCTATATTTGATGATTGTTTTCGCTTAGTTTATGCTTATGCTTATGTTATGCATGTACTATTGGTTATCTTGGAGCCATTAGTGGTTCTAGGTCCTATATTACGTTCGAGGTCTATGCTCAGATCATGAAAAAGTTGGTATTAGAGCATCAGGTTTAGATTTGTCCTAGGGTGTCTGAAAGTCACGTTAAGTAGAGTCTTTTTCATGAGCGTGAAGTGCGCCATACTTATGAGGAAGAGGCTACAAGATATTTTAGGAGACTTTCCTTCTTTCATGTTTTATATCATTGATGGAATCCAATTCTCTCTATTCTTCTAACTCTTATACATATTTACAGAAAATGCCTCCCCAAAGAGTCAATGGAAGAAGGAATGACAATGGTAATGGTAATGGGAACCATCTAATCCCACTAGCTCCAACAGACCCTTTGAATGAGCAGGTGACTCATGATGAGTTTGGGGATGCTTTTCATTTATTGGCCCAAGCCATGATTTCCTAGGTCAACTAGTGGCGGTTGCACCTATGAATGCCAATTGGAGTGTTTCAGTGTCTAGAGTGTGAGACTTAACTAGGATGAACTCGCCAGAGTTTCATGGTTAGAAAGTGGATGAGGATCCACAAGAGTTCATTGATGAGATCTAGAAGATTACTCAGATTATGGGGATCATCCGAGAGGAAAGTGCAGACTTGGCCTCCAAGCAGTTAGGGGTTAGCTCATATATGGTTCAGACATGGAAGGAAGGCCGTAGGGAAGGCGCAACTCTAGTTGATTGGGATGAGTTTATGGTAGCCTTCTTGGATAGGTTCTTTGCTTGGGGAGATGAGGGAAGAAAAAGTTGCGGACTTCCTCAATTTGAAGCAAAACAATATGATGATGCAAGAGTATACCTTGAAGTTCACTCACTTTTCAAAGTATGCTCCAGAGATAGTTGCTGAGCCGAGGGCTTACGTGAGCAAGTTTGTATCGAGAGTCTCAGACTAGTGGTCAAGGAGTTCATGACCGCTATCCTTATTAGTGATATGGATATATCTCAAATCATGATTCATTCCTCGCATATTGAGGAGGAGAAGTTGAAGGAGAAAGAAAGGGAGACCAAGAGGGCTCAGATAGGGAACTTCGAGTTCTTACAGAAGGGAACAGGAGGTGGGCATCGCTCACAGTCCCATCAAATTTCATCAGCCCCAACTCCATCATTAGCTTGTTTTCCGTCCAGGACCAAGGGTGATCAGAGGGGTAGAGCACCAGGCTCTAAGACTCAGTGGAGCATGTACAGAGGATGCACTTCCCCAGCTTACAAGAAGTGTGGTAGAAAGGAGTGCTTAGTTAGTTCAGATGCTTGCTTTGGGTATGGGAAGCCTGGTCACAGACTCAAGGATTGTCCTTCAATAAGATAGGGTGATGGTAGAGGCCGTGCTCCAGCCACCTCTTTAACATCTCTAGCAGCTCGCGCATCCTAGTAGGGCGCATCAACTAGTGTAGGTGGCAGACAGGGCCAAAACTGTTTCTATGCCCTTTTATCACGCTAGGAGCAGGAGAGCTCACATATATGGTCACGAGTATGTTACGAGTTTTTCACCTTGATGTTTATGCATTGTTAGATCTGGGGGCCACATTATCCTTCGTGACTCCCTATGTTGCTATCAGTTTTAGTGTCAGTCTTTTAATCTTCTTAGAACTCTTCTTAGTCTCTACTCCTATCGATAATACAATTTTAGCATAGAGGGTATACAGAAACTGCCCTGTTATAGTTTTTTAGAAAGTCATCTCAGTCGATCTAGTAGAGTTAGACATGACTAACTTTAAAGTTATCTTTGGCATGGACTGGTTGTATTCTTGTCATACTTCAGTCAATTTTAGAACCCGATCAATAGAATTTTGATATTTAGGTGAGCCAGTCCTAGAGTGGAAGGGTAGTTTCACAGTGCTTATAGGTCACTTAGTCTCCTATCTTAAGGCAAGGAAGATGATTTCCTAAAGTATGTGTATAATTTGGTTTGACTTAAGGATTCTAAGTATGAAACCTTGACTCTTGAATCAGTTCCAATTGTTTGTGAGTATCCAGAGGTGTTCCTAAATGATCTACTAGGAGTCCCCCTCGAGCGGGAGATTGACTTTGGGATCGACCTTCTCCCTGACACGCAACCCATATCTATTCCTCCTTACAAAATGACTCTAGCTGAGCTTAAGGAGTTGAAGGAACATTTGAAGGATCTCTTAGATAAGGTTTCGATCAGGCCTAGTAAGTTCCCCTGGGGTTCTCCAGACCTTTTCGTGCGAAATAAAGATGGTTCTCTTGGGATGTGCATCGACTATAGCAAGTTGAACAAGGTTACAATCAAGAATAAGTATCCCATTCCTAGGATTAATGACTTGTTTGACCAGCTTCAGGCGCTAGTTGTTTTTCCAAGATAGAGCTCAGATTTGGCTTTCACCAACTTAGAGTTAGAGAGTGTGACATTTCGAAAATAGCCTTTAGGAATTGGTATGGTCACTATGAACTTGTGGTTATGTCCTTTGGACTAATGAATGCTCCTACAACTTTCATCGATTTGTTCAAGCAGTATTTGGATATGTTCGTCATCATATTCATAGATGATATCCTTATATACTCTCGGAGTGAGGAGGAACATGCTGCTCATTTGAGGATTGTGTTGCAGACTCTTAAAGGCCATTAACTGTTTGCTAAGTTTAGCAAGTGTGAGTTTTGGCTGAATTCAATTGGTTTTCTTGGGGATGTGGTGTTTAGTGAAGGTGTGCAGGTAGACTCTCAGAAGATTGAGGCGGTGAAGAACTTGCCTAGATCAGTCAATCCTACTGATATTAGAAGCTTTTTAGGCTTATATGGTTACTATAGGAGGTTCGTAGAGGGATTTTCATCTATTGCCTCACCTTTTACCCAGTTGACTTAGAAAAAGGTCGAATTTCAGTGGTCCGATGCTTGTGAGAAGAGCTTTTAGAAGTTAAAGGCTTGACTCATTTTTGCTCCAATCTTGACCCTGCTAGAGGGCATGGATGGGTTTGTAGTGTATTGTGATACCTCTAGAGTTGGCCTAGGTTGTGTGTTGATGCAACATGTTAAGTTCATCGCTTATGCTTCAAGATATATTAAGGCCTCATTTGTTTTTATTAAGATTAAGATGTCAGAATCTAAATTCATATCTGAATGATTAAGATGGTGTCTCTAAATCTGAAC
>JACEIK010006024.1:41800-57222 GCA_018107945.1 Datura stramonium
GACAAAGCGGATTCGGAATTGTCTTTCATTCCAAGGCATAACTTGATTATTAGACAAACAAGGCAAAAGCTATATATTTGAGTATCGATTTGGCATATAAATATGCCCCTTATCAAGTTGACCGATAGATAAATCATAGAGAAATTCATAGAATTAGGAATAAGCCCCATAAGATCATGAACTTGATCTAGAACGTAAATTCATGGAATTGAAGAGAATTTTGAGCATGAGAGTGAAAGGAACTCTCATCTACAACCCTACATACCTAGGAAATCTGATTCCACACTCTTCCTTGAAAGCCCAAGAGAATTGGAGGAGAATTAGAGGGTTTTAAGATTGATCTTCAAAGAGAAACCTCTATTCTTGCATGCATGAGAGTTGAATGAATTAGGATAGGCTAAACCCTCTTAAAATCCCCCTAATAGAGCTTAAATGACGTAGTTTAGGACTTAGGGGCTTAGAAATTATGAAAACACCTTAATGAATTTCCTAAAAAACCAACACTGCTAGCTACCATGGTCCATACCATGGATTATACCTAGAAACCACGACCCGTGGTTTCTTCTTATGCACTTTTGAGGTATTATAATATCTCTACCTTGGGAACATTTGACCTAGAATGTGGGAAAACATAAAGAAAACAGAGAAATGCAATCATTACACTCAAATACTGATCATTTAAGCCGAAAATTGACGGAATGACTATCTCTGATTCAAACTACATGGCTAAGCTGAATTCATGAATCACACATACATCCATTTACATAAAAGAAACTTGGGCACATGAACTGAACATGAAAACTAAAAAGAGTCTTAGGGAAAAAACTAATACCTCAAGCTGGAACTGAGCTGGTAGAGAATAAATGTGGGTATCTAGCCATCATGTCTGCTTCAGCTTCACGCATAGCTCCTTCAACGTGCTAATTCCTCCATAAAACTTTGACTAAAGCTACTTCCTTGTTTCTTAACCTTCGAACCTGACTGCCCAATATTTCCACCTGAACCTCCTCATAACTAATGTTGTCCTTCTCACCAACACTGTCCACGGGAACCACTAGCTGGATCACCCAAACACTTCTTTAAGAGCGACACATGGAATACAGGATTCACAAAAGCTAATTCTGAGGGCAACTCCAATTCATATGCCACCTTGCCAACTCATTTTTACAATCAAGTAAGGTCCAATATAACAAGGGTTGAGTTTTACTTTTCTTCCAAACCACATCACTTCGTTCATTGGAGATACCTTCAGAAACACCCAATCAACCACCTCGAGTTCCAATTCCCTCCTTCTCACATCGGCATGGGACTTTTGGCGACTTTGAGCTGTTTTCAACCAGTCTCATATGAGCTATACCTTCTCCATAGCGTCATGAACTAAATCCGGTCCTACCATCGCAGCTTCACCAACTTCGAACCAACCAATGGGCGATCTACATCTCCGCTCATAAGAGCCTTAAACGGAGCCATCTGAATACTGGAATGATAGCTGTTATTGTCTGCAATTTCGATAAGAGGAAAATGATCATCCCAACTACCTTTGAAGTTATCACGCATGCTCTCAACATGTCCTCAAGAGTCTGAATTGGCCACTATGCTTGACCATCCGTTTGCGGGTGAAATATTGTGCTGAGCTTAACCTGAGTATCAAGTCCTTTTTGAAACGACCTCCAAAACAGAGAGGTAAATTGGGTACCTCTGTCTGATATAATGGACAAGGGAACCCCATACAATCGAACTAGCTCTTGGATATATATTTTGGCATAATCCTCCGCCGAATCCGTGGTTTTGACTAGTAGGAAATGAGTGGCCTTAGTCAACCTGTCCACAATGACCCAAATGGAGTCATATTTCCTACGAGTGTGAGGAAACCCTGTGATGAAGTCGATATTGATTTATTCCAACTTCTAAGTAGGAATACTGACATCCTGAAGCACACCTCCTGGTCTCTAGTTCTTGACCTTTACTTGCTGACAGTTTGGGCACTTAGCTACAAACTCTGCGATGTCCTTCTTCATGCCATTCCACCAATAGACTTCCTGTAAGTCACGGTACATCTTGGTGGCACCTGAATGGATAGAATACCTGGATCCATGAGCCTCGTGCAACATCCGACTCCTCAAATCATCGACATCTAGAACACATAAGAGACCCCGGTACCGAAAAACTCCATCTCCCCCTTTAGAGAAGACCTCTACCTTCTAATTCTGGATTACTTCGTTTAACTTTACCAAAATAGGGTCTTCATCTTGTCTATCTTTTACATCAGTCACCAAAATGGTTCTGATCCATTCTAAACAATGATGCCGCAATCGGTTGAGTCAACCAATCGAACTCCCAACCTTGCGAGTCGATGCACATCCTTCACTAGCTTCTTCTTCCCCTCGTCCACATGAGACACACTCTCCATAGAGAGTCTACTAAGTGCATTTGTTGCTACATTGGCCTTGCCCTAATGGTAAAGAATACTTATATCATAGTCCTTAAGTAGCTCCAACCACCTCCTTTGTCGAAGATTAAGATCCTTCTGGGTAAACACGTATTGTAAACTCTTATGATCCATAAACACATCCACGTAGACCCCGTACAAATAATATCTCCAAATCTTCAAGGCAAATACCACTGCGGCCAATTCAAGATCATGGGTCGGGTAATTTTCTCATGAACTTTCAGCTGTCTAGAGGTATAGGCTATAACTTTTCTGTGTTGCATCAATACACACCCAAGTCCGATCCTTGAAGCATCCCAATACACCACGAACCCATCGGTACCCTCGGGTAGGGTCAACACCGGTGCTGGGGTAAGTCAAGCCTTCAAGTCTTGGAAGCTCTTCTCACAAACCTCCGACCATTGAAATTTCGCCTCATTTTGGGTCAATTTGGTCAAGGATGTTGCAATAGATGAGAAACCTTCAAAAACCTCCGATAGTAGCCGGCTAAACCCAAGAAGCTCCGAATATCTGAAGGATTCACTGGTCTAGGCCAATTCTTCACCGCTTTTATTTTATGAGAGTCCACCTTTATGCCCTCACTTGATACCACATGGCCCAAAAATGCCACAAAGTTCAATCAAAACTCGCACTTGCTGAATTTGGCATATAATTGGCGATCCTTGAGAGTCTGTAAGCACCACTCTCAAATGAGCGACATGCTTCTCCTCGCTCCGAGAGTATATCAGAATGTCATCAATAAACACAATCACAAACATATCCAAGTATGGCTTGTAACACCCTGTTCATCAAGTCCATAAAAGCTGCAGGAGCATTCGTTAGTCCAAAATACATAACCACAAACTCATAATGACCATATCGCATCCTGAAGGCTGTCTTCGGGATGTTACTCTCCCGAACTCTAAGCTGATGGTACCCCGACCTGAGATCTATCTTCGAAAAGCACTTGGCACCCTGAAGATGGTCAAATAAATCATCAATCATGGGTAGAGAATACCTTTTCTTGACGGTGAATTTATTCAATTGTGGATAATCAATGCACATATGAAGAAAACCATCTTTCTTTCGGACAAAGAGAACATGGTGCACCCCATAGGTACTTTCTCGTTCTAATGAGACCCTTGTCTAACAGGTCCTTCAACTGTTGTTTTAACTCCTTTAGCTCGGCTGGAGCCATTCTGTAGGGAGGAATAGATATAGGTTGCGTGTCGGGAAGAAGGTCAATAGAAAAATCAATCTCCCACTCGGGAGGAACACCTAATAAATCATCAGGGAATACATCGGGATACTCACACACTACTAGAACTGACTGGATGGTCGGGGCCTTGGACTCAACATCCTTAACCCTAACTATATGATACACACAACTCTTTGAAATCAGCTTCCTGACCTTAAGATAGGAAATAAAATGACCTACAAGCACAATCGGACTACCCTTCCACTCCAAGACTGACTCACCCAGAAAATGGAACTCCACCACACGGGTTCTACAATTAATAGAAGCACAACACGCATACAACCAATCCATGTCGAGAATAAAATCAAAGTCATTCATGGCTAACTCTACTAGATCTGCGGAGGTGACTTTATGCAATACTCTGATCGGGCAAGTTCTATACACCCGCCTAGCTACAATTGAATCACCAATGGGAGTAGAGACTGAAAATGGTTCTGACAGAATTTCGGGACTGACTCCAAAGCTACTAGCAATATAGGGTGTCACAAAAGACAAGGTAGCCCCTGGATCTAACGAAGCATAAGCAACAAGGTGAAACACTTGTAACATACTAGTAACCACATTCGGTGAAGTCTCCTGCTCCTAACGCGAGGCAAGGGCATAGAATTGGTTCTGGCGCTGTCCTCCACCCCTACTAGTGGATGCCCCCTGCGGAGCTAAATGAGCTGGAGCTGCTGCTGACCTAGTAGTTTGTGCACGACCTCCATTATCATCCTGTCTAGCAAATGGACACGCTCGGTGCATGTGGTTGAATCTGCCGCACCCATAACAAATATCTGAGTCGAGCAAGCACTCCCCGACATGAATCTTTCCTCACTTTCCGCTTACTGGAAAGGTGCGCTCTAACTGCGTGTCCCTCTGGTCCCTCGAACCTGAAGCCCTGCTCGTCTGATCACCCTTGGGTCTAGATGGAACGCTAGCTGATGATGTGTTGGAGTTAGTGGCCTCTGCTGAAACTGAAGGCGGTGACCACCACCGAATCTTTGGTGAGTAAACCCATGGCTATCTACCGGGGCCCTTTTGGACTCTCTCTCCCTCATATGATCTGCCTCCATCTGCTGGGCATACAAAACTATTCGAGGGAAATCCATATCTAGGTGGAGCATAGCGATCCTGAAATCTTTTTCCAAATAGCCCGCCACCCCATGAACAAACCTACCTAATCATGCCCTCTGATCAACCACTAACTCTGGGGAATACTTCGATAGGCGAGAGAACTCAAGGGCATACTCCTGCACCGTCATCCTCCCTTACTTAAGAATCATGAACTCGGCTTCCTTCAGCTCCCTCATCTCACGAGGGAAGAACCGATCTAAGAACGCAACATAGAACTCCTCCCAAGTGATAGGACCTGCTCTGGCAACCCTACTATCTTTCCATTGATGAAACCAGACGTGTGCGACCCCTTTTAGCTGGTATAAGGCCAACTCCGTGCACTCAACTCCATTAGCCCCCATGACTTGGGTGATCTTCACAATCTCATCAATACACTCATGTAGGTCCTCATCTACTTTTGATCCGAGGAACTCTGGTGGGTTCATTCTCAAGAAATCCCTGACTCGAGCCGCTGTCTATTACCATTTTGCGGGATGTGTGCAACTGCTTGCTGATTGACCTGAGCAGTCAAGGCCTGCGCGAGCATCTGAATAGCTTCCCCAAAATCAGCATGGGCAACTGGCTCCGGTGAATGGTGCTCCTGGACTAGTGGGGCTTGTTGGTACCCATTTCCATTGCCATCCTCATGGCCTTCTCCATTCCCATTCCTCCTACCATTTACTCTGCGGGGAGCCATGATTATGCAATCACGAATAGCACGAATTAGAAGGATAGGATAGGAAGATATTTCATCGCACGACATAGATCATGAAAGAAGGAAATATTTCCTAAATGTCTTATAGCCTCTTCGTCATAAGTGTGGAATGCTTTACACCCATGAAAAATACTACTTAACGCAGCTTTCAGACACCCTAGGACACTTCAAACCTACGGCTCTGATACAAAGTTTGTCACGATCCGAGCATAGACCTGGATCATAACACAGGACAAGGAGCCCCGAGAGACTCCAAGTCGACCCATGACAGGAACATACATCTAACTCAATTCTAATAAAGTAGAATACTTAGCATATGACATAGCAAAAACATAAATATAACATAACATGGAAAGCGGAACGTACTACGTCCATAATAACTGAATACTAGATTTAGTTTGAAAGCCTCTAACATGTCTGATGGGTTGATGGGACAACACCCCTAACTAACCCAGCAAATCTGAAAACTGAACATGAAAAGATAACTGATATCAAACTGGTTCTTGGAGAATGAAGACTCACCAAGAGTTGGATGCAAATCTCTGAGATAAATTAATGACAATGCTGGGTCTAAAGATCAGAGCCTATATCATAAAATGATACAACATAGAGTATGCGGTCAGTACGTGGAATGAACTTAGTATGCAAGGTAAGTAAAAATGGACATTTAAAAATACATAAAAAGCTCATAAGAGATCATAAGAGTGGGACAACATGCTCATAACATAAATATTATAACATAACATAAGGCTCAAGGTTTCAAAATCATTCATAATCCGTTCATAATCATAGTTATAAAAGAAACTTTATTAAATCATCACTTGAGCCAAAATAACATAAACATAATAATGCATAAAACATGCAGAACAATGGGAGGACTCGTCATAACCAACACCATCATGGTAGAGCCTTAGATGATGCCCCAACCATCTCGCTTAAGTAGGCAGAGCCGTCCCTGGCTTGCCAGGAAAGGGACGTGCATTATGTGATATCTCGAAAGAGGGGATCATTAACATTGTAATGTATCAATATAAACCTACAGTGGCACGTAGTTATGAGACACCGACGTAGTTCTTTGAACGTCGGGCTACTTGGTGCTATACACTGCTTCCAAGAACATGCACATTAGGCTTATACGTAAATCATAAACATCATTCGTGAGATTCATGGCTAAATAAATATTTTATCATCGTTGATCCCCTTTTCATACATGATTATCCATGAATTAAGGGCCCATTAATCGTACAATGTCATAAATAGATAAATCATGAAATCCATATTATAAATCATAAACCATTCTTTAATATGTGGGCCTTCCCAATATTTTATCATGCTTGAAAATACTTAATTCAATTGAAAACATGATTATAAACATGGGTAACTTGAAAACATGCTTTTCATCATCAATACTTCATCATACATGAACATTCATCATAAATCTTAACTTTCATGAACTTTTAATAAATGGGAATTTAAGTTTTAAAAGCTTGAAACGTGATTTTAAAGAAAAATAGCGTAAAACTTGCTCATATTTCGTAATTCAATAATCATCATTCAATTAGATCATGCGCATGTAGAGAAATTAAAATTTCATGCATTGGGTAAAACCCCATAGAAATTACATAGGAAATTCATGATTTAGAGAGGGATTGGCATGGGTTTGAAAGGATTCACCCATTCATAACCCTACATACCTGGGGAAGGTCAAATTTCACCACTCCTTGAAAGCCCAATGGAAAATTGAAGAATACTTAAGAAGAACAAGCTTGATCACCTCCCTAATTCCCTAACTTTGCATGCATGTATATGAATGATCCTAGGATAGGTTTTACCCTAATAAAACACTGCATTTTGAGCCTTAAATGACATAGTTTAGGACCCTAGGACATAGGAATGACGAAAATTCCCTTAATGAAATTCCTGAAATTTCTGCACTGGTGTGACAACAACAGTCCTAACGGGTCGTTCTTGGATACCACGACTCGTGGTATCCCTCCGTCGTCTCTACTACCCGACTTCATATCCTCAGGTTCGATCCCACGACTCGATAGGACAAGTCGTCCCTTCAGACAACGATTTGTTATATCGCCCGTTGTTTCCCCCTTCACGACCTATACCACGAACCATACCAGGACCCGTTGCTCCTCACAACTGGACGTCCAATGACCTGTTACTCCCCCTTAGGCTAAAGACCAGTCCCACCACGAATTCAAAAAATGACTCGTGGTAACAAACAACGGGTCATTACTTGAACCATTACTTCCAACTGCCACCCGGTCAGACCTCACCACGGATGCTTCCCACGTGTCGTTGGTTGGACCAACGATCCGTTAGGTAGCCCCTTCTATGGAATTTTTTCCAGATTTTGCCAACTCCTATTTTTAAATCCCGAATCTAATCTTAGGCACTTTCGGGTATTATGCTAAATCTGTAAACCTGTGCCTGTATCATAGTACAATACAACATGATAGTATGCGTCAATACTTTGAATGAGTGAGTAAGTGAGATATACGTAAAGCATGGAAAAATAAGCAAAGAACTGAAATAACATGAAATGACCAACAGATTCTGAGTACTGATAAAAAGCTGAGCTATAACTATAATGAGGTCAAAATAGACGCTAACTGACGGTGCATGTCCTGGAACTGAGTGACTAAACTGAACTGAAACTATACCAACAAGTGGGAGAGTCTATAATCGACATATAATCACGTGAGCTAGACGTGGAGTTCGATGTATACACCCTATCGGAGAAATCCCACTGTACCTTGCCAGGATATAGTGGTTGGGCTGGGTGATCACAAGTCTGGGGCCCATTGGACCAAAAACCTATGGTGGAAACGTAGTTCTGGGAACCTGGGTGAGCTAAACCCTGGTCCGCTCAGTGCTAAGTACTACTCCTACTGGATAGTCCTAACTTGACTACTAAACTGATAGCTCAAAGCTAGGGTCTTGGACTAAGTAAGGAATACTTATTTGGAAGTAACCTGAGAGTTTGTAGGACCAGATAACTAAAACTGGTGTTCTAAGACTGGCCAAAGCTGCTTATCTGGAAAGCGTCGTCTGTTTAGAAGACTAACTGATAACTGATAATGATGGTTTTAAGACTGATCAAAGCTGCTTATCTGGAAGCGTCATAACCGTCTAGAGACTAACTGATAACTGAAACTAGGGAGTATTACTGAACCGAACTCCTGAAGATCTAACTATTGTCAAACTGATCAGCTTACTTACTGAAAGATACTGAAAATGCTAATTTCTAACTAAGACTGGACTAGCATGCAAACTGATTGTGAACTCACATGATGGTAATAACATGGAAACTCAAGAACTAATTGAGTCAAGCAAAAATAGTATCTAATCAACTATGCAAGACGCAAATTTACTACATTTCATAGAACTAGGGCTAAAACAATATTTCATGAAGAGAGTAACAACATGCTTGATAAATAGCGAAAACATTGCAAGAATTCACAAGAATTTCACTCCATAAGAATATTCATAATCTGACTAAAGCTAACCCTATTTCTGACATTCAGGGCTAAGACTAACAAGGGATTATAGAAGGGTTTTGGGGCACAAGGGAAGGTCAATTCCCTTATTGAAGTCCCACATACCTGGAGTCGAATACCCTTGGAAGAACTCAGAGAATCTGAGAAGAAAACTTAAAAGCCCTAGCTTGCTCTAAGAGAACTACCTGAGTAGTTTGTACATCTACTATCTGGTTTTTTGGAAGGAATGAGGGAGAGGGTCGACTATACCTCTTAAATACCTCTTGAAAACACCCTAAATGACGTGGTTTAGGAGTTAAGTCGGTAGGGTTTTACGAAATTGCCCCTAAAACACTTAATGAAATTTCTGCCCGTTAGGTGGTACGACTCAACCTATGCGTCGTACCATAGTCCTACGGCCTGTACCACGAGTTGTGGTTAGGGAATCTACTCCAACTCAATCCTTTGAAGTTTTCCATGGATGCCATCTATGACTCACACCTACATCCTATGATGGGTGTTACGACTCATAATTAGACCCTAAGTCTGCAACTGATCTTTCCAGATGACTCACTCTACGAGTCGTACCTTGGTCTCATGAGTCGTACCTTGACTCGTGGTTAATCAGGATTTTCCCTATCAAAATCTCTGTATTTTCCCACGATTTCCATGTACGAGTCGTACCTCCATTATACGATCTGTAACTCCTAGTCGTAGTTCCTCCAACATTAATCTCTACATACCCCATCTCCCTAGTTACGGGTCCTGGAAACTCGTACCTAGGTTGTACGGGTCGTACTGTGACTCGTACTGAGGCAATTTTTCCAGTTCTCTACAGAATCAACTTTTAAATTTCCAGTCTAGTCTTAGGAAGTTATGGGGTGTTACAATATCTACCCCTTGGGAACATTCATCCTTGAATGAAGGCTAAATAAGCTGAGAGACTGGGAAAAGAGCTTAAATTCCCAAACTGAAAACTATAAACTGATTTCTGAAGGAGTGACTGACTCCAAACTTAAACATGCATACTAACTGAGTAGACACAACTAGTGTGCACATAGAAAACATGGATAGAGCTAATGAGTATGGAACTGAATAGAGTACTGATGAGGAATTTAATACCTAATGCTGAAACTGGACTGGAATGGAATAAATGGGGGTATTTAGCCATCATGTCTGCTTCTGCTTCCCATATGGCCCCCTCAACTAGCTGGTTCCTCCACAAAACTTTTACTGAAGTGACCTCCTTGTTTCTCAGCTTACGAACCTGACGGTCTAGGATCTGAACTGGACTTCTTCGTAAGAGAGACTATCCTTCACTTGCACACTATCTAGTGGCACAACTGAGGTCGGATCACCAATCCACTTCTTCAACAGTGACACATGAAAGATTGGGTGCACATATGCTAACTCCAAAGGTAAATCTAACTCATAGGCCACATTGCTAATTCGCCTCAGAATCCTATAGGGTCCTACATACCTTGGACCGAGTTTCCCTTTCTTTCCAAACCTCATCACCCCTTTTTGTGGTGAAATTTTCAGATAAACCCAATCATCTATGGAAAATTCTAACTCTCTTCTCCTCATATCAGCATATAATTTCTGTCGGCTCTGAGCTGTTTTCAACCTTTATCTGATAAGTTGCACTTTCTTCATAGCCTCATGAACTGAGTCTGGTCCTATCAAGGTAGCTTCGCCAACTTCAAACCTCCCTATAGGAGACCTAGACCTTCTACCATTAATGCCTAAAATAGGGCTATCTAAATATTGAAGTGGTAGTTGTTGTTGTTTGCAAACTCGATGAGTGGTAGGTAATTATCCCAATGGCCCTTGAAGTGGATCACNCTTTTAATCCACATGCTCTTTTGAAACTTAGCTGGAAATATTGCTTGTTGTTGTTGTTTGCAAACTCGATGAGTGGTAGGTAATTATCCCAATGGCCCTTGAAGTGGATCACACAAGCTCTTAGCATATCTTCTAAGGTATGAATAGTCGGCTCAGCTTGTCCATCTGTCTGAGGGTGAAAAGTTATGCCAAGCTTGACCTGAATACTGAGTCCTTTCTAAAATGACTTCCAGAAATGTGAGGTGAATTGGCTACCTCTATATGAAATGATGGACAAGGGAACCCCATGCAGTTTGACTAACTCCCAAATGTACAACTAGCACAATCATCAGTTGAGTCTATAGTTTTAACTAGGAGGAAATCTGCTAACTTGGTCATCCAATCTACTATCACCCAAATTGAATCATGTTGTGGACGAGTACGAGGTAGACCTGTAATGAAGTCCATATTCACTTCTTCCCACTTCCATGTGGGCATGCTGATATCTTGAGTTATTCCCTAGGTCTCTAGTGCTCTACCTTGACCTGCTGGCAGTTCAGGCACTTAACCACAAAATCTGCAATGTCCCTCTTCATGCCGTTCCACCAGTAGATTTCCCGTAGGTCACGGTACATCATAGTGGCACTTGGGTGAATAGAATATCTGGAGCTGTGTGCTTCTGCCAGTATTCACTGTCTCAAGTCATCTATATTCGAAACACATAGTCTGCCCTGGTAACGAAGCATACAATCTCCCCCTTGGGAGAAAGCCTCCACTTCCTTTCTTAAAGATGCTTCTTTCAGCTTAAGTAGTATGGGATCTTCATCTTGCTTTGACTTACCCTCAACAACTAACGAGGATTCTGACCCACTCTGCAGTACTACTCCGCCTCAGCTGAATCCACCAATTGCACTCCCAATTGGGCTAACCTGTGAATATTCTTTTCCAGCTCTTTTCTGCCCTCTTCAATATGAGCAACGCTCCCTATGGACATCCTGCTTAAGGCATTCGCCACCACATTTGCCTTGCCCGGGTGGTACAACACACTCATATCGTAATCCTTCAACAACTCCAACCACCTTCTCTAACGAAGGTTCAAATCCTTCTGACTGATCACGTATTGAAGGCTCTTGTGGTTGGTGAAAACATCCACGTGAACACCATAAAGGTAATGCCTCCATATTTTCAAAGCAAACACCACTTACGCTACTTTAAGATCATGAGTCGAATAGTTCTTCCCATGAACTTTGAGTTGTCTGGAGGCATAAGCTATCACCTTACCCCGCTGCATCAGAACGCAACCGAGGCTAACTTTGGAAGCATCACAATAGACTATGAACCCATCTATTCCTTCTGGTAAGGTCAAAACTGAAGTTGTAGGGAGTCGAGTCTTCAGCTCTTGGAAACTCTTCTCACATGCATCTGACCAATGAAACTTCACCTCTTTCTGGGTTAGCTTAATCAGAGGAGACGCAATAGAAGAAAATCGTTCTACAAACCGTCGATCATAACCGGCTAGACCTAGGAAACTCCTGATATCTGTTAGGGATGGGCATCACGACCCGAACATAGGCTCGGATCATAACACGGGACAAGGAACCCCAAGAGACTCCAAGTCGACCCATGGCATGAACATTCATCTAACTCCATACATTAAAGTGGAATACTTAACATAACAATATAGCGGAAGCATAAACATAACATAGCATAGCATGATAAGCGGTACGTAGTAAATACATAATAGCTGAGTACTACATTTAGTCTGAAAGCCTCTATCATATCAGATGGGTTGATAGGACAACACCCGCAACTAACCCGACAAAACTGAAAATAAAAGGAACATCAGTATCTGAAACATATGGTCCTCAGAGAATAAGGACTCACAAGAAGCTAGATGCTAAACTCTGAGATGGACTACTGACGGTGTTGGATCTGAAGATCAGGGCCTGTATCATAAAACGATACAACATAGAGTATGCAGTCAATACGTGGAATGTACAAAGTATGCAAGGTAAGTAAAAAGGACATTTAAAAATACATAAAATCTCACAAATGATTGTAAGAGTGGGACAACATGCTCGTAACATAAATATCATAAGATAACATAAGGCTCAAGGTTTTCAAATCATTCGTAATTCATTCATTATCATAGTCATAAGAGAAACTTCATTAAATCATCAGTTGAGCCAAATAACATAAACATAACAATGCATAAAACATGCGGAACAATGAGAAGACTCTTCATAACCGACACCATCATGATAGAGCCTTACATGATGCCCCAACTATCTCACTCAAGTGGGCAAAGTCGCCCCTGGCTTGCTAGGTAAGGGACGTGCATTATGTGATATCACGAAAAGAGAGGATCATTAACATTGTAATGTATCATTATAAACCTATGGTGGAAGGTAGTTATGAGAAACCGGCGTAGTCCTTTGAACGCCAGGCTACTCGGTGCTAGACACTGCTCCCAAAAACATGCACATTAGGCTCATATGTAAATCAAACACATCATTCATTGAGATTCATGGCCAAATAAACATTATCATCATGATCCCCATTAAATACATGAATAGCCAAGAATCAAGGGCCCTTTAGTTGACCAACATTATAAATTGATAAATCATGAGATTCATTTCATAAATCGTAACTCATTCTTGAACATGTGGGCATTGCCCAATACTTCAACATGCTTGAAAATACTCAATTCATTGGAAAACATGATTATAAACATGGGTAACTTGAAAATATGTTTTTTTAATCAATAATTCATCATACATGAATATTCATTATAAACCTTAACTTTCATGAACTTTTCATAAATGGGAATTTTAATTTTTAAAACTTGAAACATGATTTTTAATGAAAAACAACATAAAACTTGCCCATAATTCATAATTCAATAATAGTAACTCAATTAGATCAAGCCCATGTAGAGAAATCAAAATTTCATGCATTGGGTAAAAACTCCATAGAATTTAGAATGGAAATTTCACAAATTGAAAGAGATTGGGTATGGGTGTGAAAGGATTCACCAATTCATAACCCTACACCTGGGGAAAATCAAATCTCACCACTCCTTGAAAGCCCAAAGGAAAATTTGTAGAAAACCTTGAAGAACAAGCTTGATCACCTCCTCAATCCCTTAACTTTGCATGCATGAAAATGAATAAGCCTAGGGTGGGTTTTATCCTCAATAAACACTGATTTTCTAGCCTTAAACGACGTAGTTTAGGACCCTAGGACTTAGGAATGACGAAAATGCAATTAATAAAATCCCTGAAAAATCTGCACTGGTTGAACCAACGGATAATCCCACGAGTCGTTACATGATACCACGACTCGTGGTATCGAGCCGTTGGATCAACTGCCTCATTTCACACTTTCAGATTCCTTCCCACAACTTGACAAGATGAGTCGTTGCTTCAAATGACGGGTCATTGTATCGCCCGTTGCTTCCTTCTTCAAGTCCTGTACTAGTCCTTCCCACGATCCTCACCACGACTCTTTACTTCCTCTAACAAGTCGTGGTTTACTTCCATTATATAGACGGGAAATTATAAGAATTCTTTCCAAAGACTGGTGTCCATGACCCGTTACTTCTCATGACGGGTTGTGGGATGACCCGTTACTTCCCCTAAAGCTTAGGACCAGTTCTCACCACGACTCCCAGTATCTACTCGTTGTATCAAACAATGGGTCGTTACTTCACTCATCACTACCCACAGCTACCAGGCCAACATCTTCCCACGACTGCTTCTCATGGGTCGTTGGTTGGACCAACGATTCGTTGGGTCGTCCGTCCTATGGGAATTTTTACAATTTCAGCCAACTCCCATTTTTAAATTTTGGGTCTAATCTTAGGCACTCCCATTCAAATCAACTTCAAATTCTAATTCTCTCTTTCTTACATTGGCATAGGACTTTTGGCAACTCTGGGCGGTTTTCAACCTGGTCCTTATCAATTTTAACCTTATCCATAGCCTCATGAACCGAATCTGGCCCTATCACTGCCGCCTTACCAACCTCAAACCACCCAATAGGTGATCTACATCTCCGCCCATAAAGAGCCTCAAACGATGCCATCTAAATACTAGAATGATAGCTATTGTTGTGTGCGAACTCGATAAGAGGCAAATGATCATCCCAACTACCTTTGAAGTCCATCACGCATGCTCTCAACATGTCCTCGAGAGTCTGAATTGTCTGCTCCACTTGGCCATCCATTTGCAGGTGAAATGTTGTGCTGAGCTTAACCCGAGTACCAAGCCCTTTTTGAAACAACTTCCAAAACTGAGAGGTAAAAGTGGTACCTCTATCTGAAATGATGGATAAGGGCACTCCATGCAATCGAACTAGCTCCCAGATATATAGTTTCTCATAATCCTCTGCTGAATCCGTGGTCTTGACGGGTAGAGAATGAGCAGCCTTGGTCAATGATCTGGGGCATATTTATATGCCCAACCGATATACAAATGCATCGCTTTTGCCTTGTTTATCCAACAATGTGTGTACATTCTCATGTAAATTGTAGGTAAGTGTGAATTTATACTAACCAACATGATTAGCGTTGTTTTGCAGGAAAAACATACTTTTTATGGAGCTAAGATG
>JACEIK010006024.1:84047-98090 GCA_018107945.1 Datura stramonium
CAAGGAAGCTCTAAGGGTGCCCAACACAGAACAATCATGTCTCCACAAATAGCAATAACTGCATGTAATATATATATATATATACTGAATCTGATAATAATATTTATATTCTGATAATCTATTCTAAATCTCATACTGAAATATACTAAATCTGATACTGAAATATGCTGAATCTGATACTGAAATATACTGAATCTGAAATAATATTTCTGGAATATTCTGTTGGGAATTATACTTTTTTACTGAGTTTCATGTTGAACACTGTATAATTATTCTAACATGCTTATTGAACTCATACTAAATATAATATACGGCTTCTGAAACATTCTTCTTGAATTTGTACTATTTTGCTATACTGGAACTACTAGCTTGCCGAAAGAAACTGGCTTTACATACCTCAACTGCCGACTTTCTGATTAATTGGCGTAGCTCGGCTAGTATACAGCTATTTCTCCCAACTGTATTCATATTCACGAAAGAATAGAATTAACTCTACTATTATTTTGGAAAGAAACCATAATTATTGATATACCTACTGCCTATTCTTCGACTTATTGGAGAATGGCCGAAAACTCATAATTTCTCAGAAGTCTAGAAGGGAGATATACTCACTTTAATGTTGGGAGTATATTAACACTAGTTTGGAGAAATTTCACTTACCTTGGCTCGGTGAGACGATGATTCGTCGTCCGAATTTCACGAAACTAACTCCGTAGGAATGCTCCCTGCAGCTTTATACTTCGCTAATCGAAGTTAATTTGAGTTTAGACTACGTTTGACGGCGTAAACGGAAGGAAATTTAAGTTTAACCTTCGTCCCTCCCCTGTTTCTGTTCGTTCTCTAGAAATGAAGAATGAAAATTACCAAAAAAAACCAGTGGGGCTTTATATACTTGGACCTAAACCCCCTTTAAGTCGCATTTGTCGAATGCGATTTATAAGTCGCATTTGCCTTGCGACGCTCCGACTTGGCACTTGTCCGGTCTCTCCCCGGGCCCTTTTCTCGCACGTATGGCATTATAAAACTCTTAGCCAACATGAGAATAGGCCAACTAAGTGTCAAGAACTTATGGGGTGTAACAGTAGACTCGGGTTGTGACAAACTTGGTATTAGAGCACTAGGTTTAGAGTCTCCTAGGATGTCTGTAAGCTACGTCAAGTTGAGTCCTTTTCATTAGTGTGATGCGCGCCACACTTATGAGGGGGAGGCTACAAGATGTTATTAGGAAATTTTCCTTTTGTTCATGGTCCTTATCGTGCATTGAGTTAATATAAAAAATGTCCTCCTAACTCGTGCTCCGTTCTTTTTAGAGATAACGATGCCTCCAAAAAGAGGAAATGGAAGAAGGACCTAAATGTTAACCGGCAGCCCCACTAGCTCCCGTGGCCCCTCAAGATGACCAGGTGTCTCTCATGGAATTTCGGGCGGCGATTCAAATGCTGGCTCAGGCAGTGAACAGTTAGGTCAACCAGCAGGTAGTGGTGCCATTCAACACCAATAGGTCTACAGCTACGGCCAGAGTCTGGGATTTCACACGTATGAGCCCTCCAGCATTTCACGGGTCTAAAGTTGATGAGGATCCACATGATTTTGTTGATGAGGTACAAAAGATTACCCAAAACATGGGTGTAACCTCTATAGAGAGTGTTGATCTAGCTGCCTACCAGTTAAAAGGGATGGCTCATATTTGGTACAAGCAGTGGAAGGAGGGAAGGCAGAATGGAGCAGGTCTGGTGGAATGGGATGAGTTTGTTATGGCATTCTTTGACAATTACGTTCCTTGGGAGTTGAGGGAAGCTAAGGCTAGTAAGTTCATGAATCTTCAGCAGAACAATATTACTATAGAGGAGTATGCATTGGAGTTCACTCAGCTGTCGAGAGAAGCTCCAAAAATGGTCGTTGAGCCGAGGGCTCGTATGCTCAAGTATGTTAATTGAGTTTCTAATTTGGTTCTTAAGGAATGCAGAACTGTGATGCTAATCAAGGACATCAACCTCTCTAGCCCCATTATTCATACACAATAGATAGAGGTGGAGAAGTTGAAGGAGATTGAGAGGGAGAACAAACAAGTGAGAATAGGCCAGTCTGAGTATGGGCAACAGAGGTCAGGTGGGGGTAGTCGCCCACAACAGCAGTAGCAGAGACCTCCAGCACCCTCATCAGCCAAGGCCCCTTCTTTCCGGTCCTGTAAGGACCGAAAGGGTGGAGAATCAGGCTCCTAGTCCCAGAGTCACGTCTCCAACAGCCCCTCATTTCCAACTTGTCCTAAATGTGGCAAGAACCATCTATGTGAGTGCCGCATGGGCAAGGATGGTTGCTTTGGATGAGGCTAGTTGGGTCAGAAATTGAGAGATTGTCCATCAGCAGGACGTGGAGGACTCAGTCTACTACCTCAACAGCTCCAGCAGGCCGTTCAACTCAGCAGGGTACTACTTCAGGTATGGGTGGCGACCAGTGCCAAAACTTTTTTTATGCTTTGTCTTCTCGTCAAGATCAGGAGAATTCACCTGATGTGGTTACGGTCATGTTGTGCTTCTTCCACATTGATGTATATTCTTTGTTAGATCTAGGAGCACACATTCCTTCATGACTCCATATATTTCCATTCAATTTGCTATTAGTCCAGAAGTCCTCTCAGAACCATTCTTAGTTTCAACTCCGGTTGGTGAGTTAGTTAGAGCCAGCCGAGTATATAGAAATTATTCGATCACAGTGTTGAGTAAAGTTATCCTAGTTGATCTAGTAGAAATAGACATGGTAAACATTGACCTTATTATTAACATGGATTTCTTACATTCCTGTTATGCCCTCGGTTTATTTCGGTATTAAAGTCGTCGGGTTTCAATTTTCTAATGAGCTAGCCTTAGAATGGAAGGGTAGTGTTTCAGCGCCTAAGGGTCGGTTTATTTCCTATCTTAAGGCCAGAAAAATGATCTTAAAGGGGTACATCTATCACTTAGTTAGGATAAGAGATTCCAGTTCTGAGACCCCAACTATTCAATCAGTTCCAATTGTTAGCGAGTTTCCTGATGTCATTTACGAAGATCTTCCTGAAGTCCCTCTCAAGTGGGAAATAGACTTCAGCATAGACCTTCTTCCAGACACCCAGCCAATCTCCATTCTTCCTTATAGGATGGATCTAGCTGAGCTTAAGAAGTTGAAGGAACAACTGAAAGACCTTTTAGATAAGGGCTTTATCAGACCTAGCATTTCTCCATGGGGTGCTCCAATATTGTTTATGCAAAAGAAAGAGGGTGTAACTCAGGATGTGCATCTACTACCGTCATCTGAACAAGGTCACAATCAAGAACAGGTATCCTTTGCCCAGGACTGACTTGTTCGACCAACTTCAGAGGAGCTAGTTGTTTCTCCAATATAGATCTCAGGTCATTAGCTTAACGTCAGAGAATGTGACATACCGAAAATAGCCTTCAAAACTCAATATGGTCACTATGAATTGTATCTAGACCTATTCGTTATTTTGTTCATAGTCGATATATCAGTATACTCGAGGAATGAAGAGGATCATGCTAACCACCTGAGGATAGTGTTGCAAACTCTCAAAGACCGCCAGTTGTTCACTAAATTTAATAAGTGTGAATTCTTGTTGAACTCAGTGGCTTTCCTTGGTCATGTGGTCGCAGGTGAGAGTATTTAGGTGGATCCTCAAAAGATAGCAGTGGTAAAAAATTGTCCAAGAACCACTTCTCCATCAGATATCAAGAGTTTCTCGGGTTTAGCCGGTTATTACCGATGATTTATAGAAGAGTTTTCTTATATTGCGTCCCCTTTACCAAATTGACTCAGAAAAAGGTGAAGTTTCAGTGGTCAGATACATGTGAGAAGAGTTTCCAAGAGTTTCACTACATCTCCATTTTTGACCTTGCCAGAAGGAACATATGGGTTTGTAGTCTATCGTGATGCTTTATGAGCTGGCCTCGGTTGTGCTATGATGCAGCGAGGTAAGGTGATAGCTTATGCCTCCAGACAGCTCAAGGTTTATGAGAAGAACTATCTAATTCACGATCTGGAATTGGCGGCAGTGGTATTTGCTTTGAAGATTTGGAGACATTACATTTTGGGGTTCATGTGGATATTTTCACCGACCACAGGAGCCTTCAGTACGTGTTCAGTCAAAAGGACTTGAACCTTCGTCAGAGAAGGCACTTGGAATTATTGAAGAACTATGACATGAGTGTGCTACACTATCCGAGCAAGGCCAATGTGGTGGCTGATGCCCTAAGAAGAATATCTATGGGAAGCATTGCTTATGTTGAAAAGTGCAGAATGGACATGGCAAAACATATCCCCAGGTTAGTTCGATTGGGAGTGCAGTTAGTTGATTCAGCTGAAGGCGGAGATAATCCAGAGTGGGTCAGAATTCTCACTTTCGGTAAAGGTTAAGTCAAAGCAGGATAAAGACCTCATACTACTTAAACTGAAAGAAGCAGTTCTAAGAAAAGATCTGGAGGCTTTCCCCAAAGGGGGAGATGGCGTACTTCATTACCAGGGCAAATTGTGTGTTCCAGATGTAGATGACTTGAGACAGCGATTACTGGAAGAAGCACACAGCTCCAAATATTATATTCATCCAGGTGCCACTAAGATGTACCTTGACCTATGGGGAATCTTATTGGTGGAATGGCGTGAAGAAGAACATTGCGGAATTTCTGGCTAAGTGTCCAAACTACCAACAGGTCAAGGTTGAACATCAGAGACCTAGGGTATGACTCAGGATATCAGTATTCCTACTTCAAAGTGGAAAGAAGTGAATATGGACTTCATCACAGGTTTACCTCGCACTCGCTGACAACATAACTCAATTTGAGTGGTTATAGACCGGTTGACTAAGTCAGCACATTTCCTACCAGTTAAGACTACAGACTCAGCTAAGGATTATGATAGACTATACATCCGAGAGTTAGTCAGACTACACGGAGTTCCCGTGTCCATTATTTCAGATAGAGGTACTTAGTTCACCTTGCATTTCTAGAAGTCACTTTAAAAGGGACTTGGCACTCAGGTCAAGCTCAGGACAACTTTTCATCCACAGACATATGGAAAAGCTGAGCGTACTGTACAAACTTTGGAAGACATGTTGAGGGCTTGTGTGATTGATTTCAAGGGCCGTTGGGATGATCACCTACCTCTCATTGAGTTTGCATACAACAACAACTACCACTCTAGCATTAAGATGGCCCCCGTTTGAGGCATTGTTTGGTAGGAGGTGTAGATCTCCCATAGGATGGTTTGAAGTTGGTGAAGCTACCATTATAGAACTAGACTCAATTCATGAGGCTATTTAGAAAGTTCAGCTTATTAGAGAAAGGTTGAAAATAGCAGAGAGTTGATAGAATTTATATGCACATGTAAGGAGAAGAGAACTAGAGTTTGTTGTGGATGATTGGGTTTATTTAAATATTTCACCTATGAAAGGGGTTATGAGGTTCGGGAATAAAGGAAAACTCAGTCCGAGATATGTAGGACCTTACAGAATTGTAAGACGCATTGGCAATGTGGCTTATAAGTTATAGTTACCTGGAGAGTTATCATCAGTGCATCCAGTCTTCCATGTGTCATTACTGAAAAAGTGCATCGATGATCCGACCTCAGTTGTTCCATTAGACAGTGTGGATGTAAGGGATAGTCTCTCTTACAAAGAATTTCTAGTTCAGATTCTAGAGCAGCAAGTTCGTAAGCTGAGAAACAAGGAAGTCGCCTCAGTAAAAGTTTTATGGAGGAATCAGCTATTTGATGGAGCTACATGGGAAGCAGAAGTAGACATGATGGCTAGATATCCTCACTTATTTCCTTCCAACTCAACTTTAGTATCAGGTATTAAATTCTCTTCAGTATTCCATTCGGTTCAGTATCCTTCAGTTCTTTCCATGTTTAAATGTGCATCCTAGTTGCACAGGTTTAGTTAGTGTGGTTACCTCAGTCCCCATAGTCAGTCACTTCTCTAGTAATCAGTTTATGGTTTCTAGTCAACGGATTGCAGCTTTTTTCTCTATCCTTTCAGTTTAGTTAGTCTCCATTCGAGGATGAATATTCCCAAGAGCGAGCTATTGTAACACCCCAGAACATCCTAGGACTAGACTTCAGATTTAAAACTTCATCATGCAGAAGGGAAAAATGATCACAGTACGACTCGTACAATGGAGGTACGAGCCATACCTAGACTCGTAGCAGGAGGGTGGAGGAGATCAGTTAAGGTGACTTGAGAAACCATGAATTCAGGGTAAGACTCCTACTATTCTGGTACGGATCATTCAGACCAGTTGTGGAATAATTCAGAAATGTGGTCGGGAAAATTCAAGCTAACCATGAGTCATGGTATGACTCATGTTATAGTGATACAATAGCTTAGAGGAAGACTCAGGACTAAACTATGGATCACACCATGAGTCATATGATGCTGGTATGAGTCGTAGTAGGCATCCATGAAAAACTTCAGAGAAATGGTTTGGAGCAGAGTCCCTAACCACGAGTGGTGGAACGGATCATAGTATCTTGGTATGACTCGTAGGTTTGGTCATACCATCTGATGGGAAGAATTTCTATTAAATATTTCAGGGGAAATTTTGTAAAGTCCTACCGTCTTAACTCCTAAACTACGTCGTATTAGAATTATTTAGGAGAGATTTTAGAGGAATAGTCGACCTTTACCCTCATTCTTTCCAAACCACTTAGAAGAATTACGAAGAACTCAGACAGTTCATCTCAGAGCAAAAGTAGGATTGTAGATTTCCTTCTCAGATTCTCAATACTCTTCCAAGGAATTCTCCTCCAGGTATGTGGGATTTCAACAAGGGAACTGTTCTTCCCTTGTGCCCTCAAACCCTTATAGAAACCTTATCATTTCTAGCCCTTTTAGGATCAAAGCTAGGGTCGTTCTTCAGTTAGATTATGAACTTCTTTCTTATTATAGCTCTTATGATTCTTGAGGGTTATTTTTATTACCAGTTATGATTCATGTTGATATCTTTTCTATGAAATATGTGTTTAGCCCTAATCTTGAACTGTAATTGAAAGAGTCTTGCATAATTGTCCAGATATGAATGTTGGTTGATTCTAATAGTTCTTCTAATCACCATAATAATACAGTTATGTGAACCACAATTAGCTTATTGCTTGTTCAATCTCAATTAGTACTTAGCTCTCTCAGTGCCTTTCAAAAATTTCATCTGATCAGTTTGACTATATTCAGTCTCTTGAGGAGTTTAGTAAAACTCTATAGTCTCAGTCATCAGTCATCAGGTTGTTCTTTAGCAGGTTACGACGCTTACAGATAAAGCAGCTTTGGCAAGTCTTAGAACACTTAGCTTTCAGTTATCAAGTCCTTCAGACTCTCAAGGTAATTCCATATAAGTATTCCTTACTTAAGTCACAGGACATCAGGTTCGATCTATCGGCTTAGCAGTCACAGTTAGGATTTCCCGTAGAAGTAGGACTTAGCACCGAGCGGGCTAGGGTTTAGTGCACCCAAGTTACAGAACTATATTGCCACCATAGGTTATTAGCTCAAACGGGCCTTAGAAAGTGATCACCTAGCTCAGCCACTATACCCTGGGAGGGTACATTGGGCTCTTATCGATGGGGTGTATACATCGGACTCCACGTCTAGCTCACGTGGTTATATTTCGGTTGTAGACTCTCCCACTTGTCAGTATAGTTTAGTTTAGTATAGTCTCAGTTTCAATTCAGCTCAGTTTATTCAGATTACAGAATATAGCTATGATACTCAGTTAGTACATGTGTTACACTGTTACAGTTATATTCAGTGTTTATCAGTTCAGTTGCATATTACTACTGTTTTACTTATATCTCACATACTTGGTATATTCAAAGTACTAATGCATATTTTTCATGTTGTATCGTCTTATGATACAGACGCAGGTTCTCAATCTCAACATCGTCAGTAGTACCCTCCAACAATTTTAGCATCACCGTTATTGGTGAGTCCTCATCTTTTGAGGACGAGAGTATCTTTTTAGTTTAGTTTCATTGACTTAGACTTTAGAGTTAGCTAGGGGCTTGTCCCAGCAACTCATCAGTTTTTAGATGGCTTTCAGACAAAGTATTATTTCAGTATGTTTTGCAGTTGTCTCATAAATTTTAGTATCTTATCAGATATTTCTTCTTTTCAAAAAAATATTATTTAGTTATGATGTTTCTTCAACTTCCACCTCTAGTTAATTCAGTATACTAGTGTGATGTTAAGCCATGAATTAGCTTGGTGTCAATTGTGGATCCAAGTACCGTGTCGCGTCCAGGGTGTAGACTCGGGTCGTGACACTTGCATATCATTCAAACATTCCATGATTTTTATGACAAAAGAAGCCTACTATGATCCTTTATTTTACCATGAGAGGGTATGATACAAGTATTCTATTCCTTTAATAGTTTTATCCAACCTTCTTACATTGATTCAATTCTTCACTGCTTCATAAGCTGAAAATTCACGATTCTGTGAATATGTAAGCTTGATTCCCACAAGATTATTAATACCGTATCCTTAAGGTGAATGTTATAATTATAGGCTCCAAATCATGAGTCGGGTTGCCCTATTTATACCTCCTTAGCCCTCTCTAGACTCTTATCATAATCTTGCTGAGTTGCATTAAAACACCACCTAATTCCTGTTCAAGGCGTTATATTAATGTACGCTCCTATTCCTTCCTAAAGAGTAGGAGTAAGCACTTAGGTTCAAGTCTGTCTTTTATTTCCTGAAACTTTATCCACATTCTGATGTCCTATCAGGACTTTGCTTCTTCATAAATCAACCTCGTTAATGATGTGGGCATAAAGGAAAAACCTTCCATAAGGTTTTGATACTAGGTTTCTCGGCCCACAAAAATATGAACATCTGGAGAAATTATCAATCTCAATTAATTCAAATTCCTTTATTGTTTTATGCTTCTAACTTTCAAGTTGAATTCATTCATCTGAGACTGGATGGAAAAGAAAATGCCATTGAATTCAACTTGTATTTAGAAAGCCTTGCCTACCACTTCTTATATTGGAGTACTTAAAGATTAAATTCAATAGCTCATAAAGGTTTCTAGGGCATAGATGAGTCCAAATGATATTACTAGGACTTAATGATCGTATTTTGTTTTGAAGGCTACTTTGGAATGTCTTCATTTTGATTCGTGATTGATGATAATTTCTTCTTATCTCAATCCTTAAAACACACATTAATATTCTCCAAATGATTCACAAGGATTGTAGATTCTCGAAAATGAACACTCACTTCTCAAGCATAATCTTTATTCAGTTGTCGATAGTTAATATATATTTGTGATCAATTGCCCTTCTTTTAGATAGATAATACTAATACATTCCGTAGAGAAACTCTGGTCATAATGAAACCTCTTTCAAATAATTATTTTGATTGTCCTTGACAAAAACGCCTCTGTGAAGGGGCAGATCTACATTGAGGTGAGGGGCTTCACTCGAACCCTTTTTGTCAGAATATTACATTGTATATATAAGGTTAAATTCAAATTTTATGAGTATATATTCTATAATTAACCCCTTTAAAGTAATTGAAAATTTTAGTTCACTGATTAAGGTGGTTCAAACTTTTCCATGGGTTGTAAGTTCAACTCTCACCCACAACAGTTTTTTCTATTTTATTGCTTTGGCTTTTCCCGTAGCAGAGTTGCATACTGCATTTAATTTTTGGCTCAGAATCAAAACCCAAAAAGAAAACTTCATTATTTTTGGGCTCAATTGATAGGTTTCTCTCTCTCTTCTACTATATTTCTCCTTCTCAACCTTTATATATATTTATTAAGCGTATTTCTTTTTATTTTTACATTTTATTCTTCTTATCTCCATTGCTCATTTTGTTTCGATGTAACTCTCTTTTCATGTGCTAACTCGAAGAAACTCTTTAAGAAAACAATGTTCTATTACTAAACTTGAAAATTGAGATAGATTTTTTTATCTAAAAAAAGGTAATTTAAATTTAATCGAATTATGAAATTTAAAAGTTGTGAAGACCCTTTTAATGATATTTACTTAATTGAATTTACTTTCTTTGATTCCATGGTATATCTTTCCTCAATTGTATTCCCAAAAGAGGAAAATTGAACTAAACTAAACTTATTTGATTTGTTCATCATTTTTTATTATCTCCTAAATGAATAACCTAGTAGATTGAATTATATGAACTTAATAAATTAATGAAATCATCTATTTATCATTTAATCAATTATGAAATTTAAAAGTTGTGAAGACCCTTTTAATGATATTTACTTAATTGAATTTACTTTCTTTGATTCCATGGTATATCTTTCCTCAATTGTATTCCCAAAAGAGAAAATCAACTAAACTAAAACTTATTTGATTTGTTCATCATTTTTTATTATCTCCTAAATGAATAACCTAGTAGATTGAATTATATGAACTTAATAAATTAATGAAATCATCTATTTATTTATGAATATATTATGATATTAATAACTCAATCCTTATACCTTTTTTATGAATCTTGTCCATTTTTAAAATAATATATTATTGTATGGACACTAATTCGAAATTAAAAAGTTTAAGATAAAGTAAGACATTACAAAGTAAAGGTACAAAAGAGTTTGAAAGAGGCTTGATGGAGAAGCATAAAACTAAGATGAAACTCTAAACAGGACATGACATGGCAAGTTAAACTTAGCGGGCTAAGATTAGTCTTTCTCTTTTCAGTCTTGCTCTGTTTTTGTCCTATAATTTTTGTATATATTCTTCTTCACACTTTGAACCCCCTTCTTAAAAGACCTTCCTCCGCCACTACTATGAAGAATAGATATCGGTCATCTATTTGATAAAATTCCATTTGTATTACCATTCTCCTATCTGGAGAAAAATCTTGAAGCTCATTTACTAATTATTTAACTGTTAGGACTGACTATAAGTCATTAATTTTCTTCCCACGTTCCTTTTTTGAATTAAACAATGGATACATCATTTAAAATTACCTCCTATACTTTATAATGAAAAACTTATAATTATGCACGACGAGGTTTACTGGTGTTGACTTATCCAGATGAGCTAATTCATATTCAAAATAATATTCAAATTCTCCCTGTATGGATTAGCTAACAACCATTACTATAATATTTGGTAGAATTATCTTACTATAATTCACCTACCGGGGTAAACGCGCTTAACTTGTATCTTCGATTACTTCAACTTACTAGTAATAAATGATGTACGTGTACCAATATTAGTTAGCAATTCCAAGCCCTGATAACATGTTAAGTGCATACATGCGATCCTGAACATTACCTAAAATTGATATTTTCGTCTTCTCTATCCTTACCTTGACCTGAAGTGGTCCATAAACCTTCTTTTAAAGGATAGACAATGGCAGATATATATTTTGTTAGTTGTATCGTACTATGTGTATAGGATAGTTTTGTAATATAACGGAAGTGCATGCACTGATAACATATTTCTTCCATAATCTGATATCATAGTCTAGAATGTACCATACCTAACACAATACGACCTCATCTTTCATAAACTTAGTGTTTCAGAATTCTAGGCTGACCTGGGACTGAGTTCTTGTATCCAAAGTAGAGCATTATTGTCAAAACAATCTATTCGACTGGGGAAATTTGTCATGACCCGAGTCAGCACCCTGGATGCGACATAGTACTTAAAGTCACAAGTGACCTCAAGCAAACCCTGGTATAGCATATTCTATTAAAACCGACCTGCTAAAATGATAATAAAAGAGTAGAAGCTGATAACGGAATAAGTTTTACCAAATAAATGACAAAATCTAAAATAGTCTAAAAATCTAGCTGAGTCTATAAATATTGTCTAAAAGCTTTCTACCATGAACTGATGAGTAGCTGGGACAAACCCCCAGCTAACTCTAATATCTAAACTGAAATAACAAAATAAAATAAAACTAGAAATCGAACTTCGGCCCTCGGCAAATGAGGACTCACCATGAAAGCTATTTGGATAACGCTAAGAGGATCTAACCGCGGTAAGGCTAGGTACCTAATTCGACATCATAAAATGATATAGCATAAAAGTATGCGTCCGTACTTTGAATGTGTTGCGTATGCGAGAAGGAACTAAAACTTACATATACTGAATAGTAGCAAACTGCAATTGAAATCTGAAGAGACTGAACTGAATTGGAAATCATAATTGAACAGCACTGAACTATATTGAGATACACTATGGGAGAGACTATAATCGACATGTAACCATGTGAGCTAAACATAGAGTCTGATGTATACCCCCCATCGGAGAAGACCCACTATACCTTCGCAGGGTATAGTAACTGAAATGAGTGATCACTGTATGGAGCCCATTCGGGCTAATAACCTATGGTGGTAATGTAGTTCTGGGAACCTGGATGCGCTGAACCCCAACACGCTCGGTGCTAGGTTCTACTCCCACTAAGAATCCTAACTATGTCTAACTGTGTTAATATCTCGAAACTGGTTTCCTAAGACTTAAGTCGGAACTACTTATCTGGAAGTGTTTTGAGAGTCTAAGAACCTGAAGGAAACTATGTTCTAAGACTCGTCATAGATGCTTTATTGAAAGTATCGTAACGGTCTAAAGAACAACTGACAAGTTAATAAACTGATACTACTAAGTTTACTAAGTTTCTCAAGGACTGATAATAGTCAAACTGAGAAGCTGACAATTCTGGAGACTACTAGTATACCGCGTACTGACTATATTGTTGTGACTGGGCGTGCTAAAAATGATAAAAACTACTATATAGCACAATTGCAAATTTTCTAAGAATGAATCTGGTATACTTGATAATTTATGTTAATTTAAGACATTACCAGTTTATAAATAAACTTTATAAGAAATCGTGCCAAGTTCATGTTTAAGTGAAACATATCGTATAACTGAAAATACTATCATGAGTATTTAAGAATTCTAGTCATGGTAGTCTGACATTATATAGGAAGTAGGGGGAATTTCACAGTCAAAGAAAGTCCAAAAATCATGATCTCTAGAGGTACTGTAAAGCTAGGGTTTGCTGAAAACTTGGGACACAAGGGTGAAAGGATACCCTTGTTGAAGTCTCACATACCTGGAGGAGAATCTCTGAGAGTTTGCTTGGAAGATCTGCGGAAAAGGTGAATGCCCTAGCTCTTTCTCTAAGAAGTCTGTGCTTTTTTTGTACTATTTTTGAGAGATTCTGTGAGAAGTGAGGGAGAAGGATCATCTAACTCCCCTTCTTCCCCCCATCCACATGGGACACACTCTCCATAAAGAGTCTATTAAGTGTGTCTGCTACTACGTTGGCCTTACCCGAATGGTAACGAACACTCATATCATAGTCCTTAAGTAGCTCCAACCACCTTCTTTGCTGAAGATTGAGACCTTCTGGGAAAATATGTATTGTAAACTCTTATGATCCATAAAAACATCCACGTGGACCCCCTACAAATAATGTCTCCAAATCTTCAAGGCGAATACCATCGTGGCTAATTCAAGATCATGGGTCGGGTAATTCTTCTCATGAACTTTCAGCTGTCTGGAGGCATAGGCTATAACTTTTCCGTGTTGCATCAATACACACCCAAGTCCAATCCTTGAAGCATCACAATACACTACGAACCCATCGGTACCCTCGGGTAGGGTCAACACCGGTGCTGAGGTAAGTCGAGCCTTCAACTCTTGGAAGCTCTTCTCACAAGCCTCCGACCATTGAAATTTTCCTTCCTTTTGGGTCAATTTGGTCAAGGATGTTACAATAGATGAGAAACCTTCAAAAACCTCCGATAGTAGCTGGCTAAACCCAAGAAGCTCCGAATATCTGAAGGATTCACTAGTCTAGGCCAATTCTTCACCGCTTTTATTTTATGAGAGTCCACCTTTATGCCCTCACTTGATACCACATAGCCCAAAAATGCCACAAAGTTCAATCAAAACTCGCACTTGCTGAATTTGGTATATAATTGGCGATCCTTGAGAGTCTGTAAGCACCACTCTCAAATGAGCGACATGCTTCTCCTCGCTCCGAGAGTATATCAGAATGTCATCAATAAACAC
>JACEIK010006025.1:29593-85102 GCA_018107945.1 Datura stramonium
GGACTCTGAGCTGGTGATACCCGGACCTGAGATCTATCTTAGAGAAGTATTTGGAACCCTGAAGCTGATCGAATAAGTCATCAATCCTAGGTAAGGGATATCTATTCTTGATGGTGACCTTGTTCAACTGTTTATAGTCAATACACATTCGAAGGGAACCATCTTTCTTCCGGACGAATAACACTGGGGCACCCCATGGGGACTTTCTCGGTCTAATGAAACCCTTGTCTAGTAAATCCTTCAACTGCTCTTTCAACTCTTTTAGTTCGGTCGGAGTCATTCGGTAAGGGAGAATTGATATGGGTTGTGTGTCAGGTAAAAGATCAATTTCGAAATCAATCTCCCTCTTGGGAGGAACACTAGGTAAGTCATCTGGAAATACTTCGGGATATTCACATACCATAGGGACTGACTGAATGGTCGGGGTCTCGGACGTGACATCCTTAACCCTAACCAAGTGATAAATACGTCTCTTGGAAATCATTTTTCTGGCCTTGATATAGGAGATAATGCGACCTACAGGTATCGCTGAACCATCCCTCCATTCTAAAACTGGTTCAGCTGGAAACCAAAACTCCACTGCACGAGTTCTATAGTTAATAGAAGCATAACATGCAAACAACCAGTCCATGCCTAGGATGATGTCAAAATTAGTCATAGCCAATTCTACTAAGTCTGCGGAGGTAACCTTATGTAATACTACAATAGGGAAACCCCTATATACCCACCTCGCTACAACTGAGTCACCAACTGGAGTAGAGACAGAGAATGGTTCGGACAAGATTTCAGGACTGACTCAAAAGTGACTAGCAATGTAAGGTGTCAGAAAAGATACTGTGGCCCCCGGGTCTAATAAAGCATAAACATCAATTTGAAAAACTCGTAACATACCCGTAACCACATCGGGAGAAGTCTCTTGCTCCTACCGAGAGTCAAGTGCATAAAACTGGTTCTGGCACTGGCCACCAACTGAACCAGTCAAAGCACCCTGCTGAGTCTGACGGGCTACAGGGACGGCTAAACTGGCTGCTGAAGTGCGGGCTCCATTACCTCCTGACCTAGCTGCAGGGCAATCCCTGAGTCTATGTTCGGTTTTTCCACACCCGAAACAAGCATCTGAGCCCACCAAACATTTCATAGGTGGTTATTGCCACAAGTAGCACAAGATGGAAATGTGCGTTCAGTGCGCATGCTGTTTTGACTCCTCGAACCTGAGGCCCTGCTCCTCTTACCGTCCTATGGCCTGGATGGAGTACTGGCTATAGATGGTGTGGGTGCAGTGGACCTGTGCTGGGACTGCTGGTAAGATTCACCCCTTGACTTAAGTTAGGAGAACCTGTAGCTATCATTTCTGGCCCTCTTGACCTTTCTCTGCCTCATATGAGCTGCTTCCATCTGCTGAGCATTGAGGACTATCCATGGGTAGTCCATATCTTGATGTAGCATGGATGTTCTGCAGTCTTTGTCCAAATACTCAACTACTCCTTGCACGAACCTGCTCACCCGCGCCCTTTGGCCCTTACTAACTCCGGGGCATATCTTGACAGGCGAGTGAACTCAAGTGAATATTCCAGCACCATCATCTTTCCTTGCTTAAGGTTGAAAAACTCAGTTGCTTTCAATCCCCTCATCTCCCGAGGGAAAAACCTATCGAGAAAGGCTGCGTGAAACTCACCCCAGCTGATAGGGCCTGCTTCCGCTGCTCTGCTATCTCTCCATTGCCTGAACCAAATGTACGTGACCTCCTTTAGCTGATAAGAGGCCAAATCAACATGTTCCTAAATTTTCATTCCCATGACCTGAGTGACCTTCAGAATCCCTTAAATGAACTCGTGTGGATCCTCGTCCACCTTTTCCCCGGTGAACTTAGCAGGGTTATTACTTAGAAAGTCCCTGATCCGTGTTGCCGTTGCGTTGCCATACTGAGGAACAGGCGCCACAGCCTGCTGGTTGACCTGAGCGGTCAAGGCAAGTGCCAACATTTGAATAGCCGCCCGAAACTCGGCATGGGCAGCTGGCTCGGGCGTCTGGGGCTCCTGAACAGGTGCGGCTTGCTAATTCCCATCATCATTACCACCCCTGTGGCCTTCATCATTTACGTTCCTCGTTCTGATTATCCTTCTGGGAGCCATAAGTTTTCTGCAATCACGAAATGCACGAATTAGAAGGATAGAGAGATTTTGACCACACGACATAGATCATGGAAGAAGGGTACATTTCCTAAAATGTTCAGTAGCCTCTTCGTCATAAGTGTGGCATGCTTCACACCCATGAAAAAGACTCTACCTAACGTGGCTTTCAGAATCCATAAGACAAATCTGAACCTGTTGCTATGATACCAAGTTTGTCAAGACCCGCGAGTACACCTGGATCATAGACACGGGACAAGGAGTCTCGAAAGACCCCAAGTCAACCCATGGCGTTAGCATAACACTAATTCATTCATATCTAGCGGAAAACTTAACTCATAATTGAAATCTAACTGCAAATCATATCATGAGAGATAAAGGAAACAACAATACAAGATCCAAACATTAGTGGCTAAATACTACACATAAGTTTGAAAGCCTCTAGTCATGAAGGACGGGCTGAAGGGACAAGAACACAACTAACTCAAACATTCTGAAAGCACAAAACAATAAATAAGTCTGAACATGAAGCCCTCGGATCATTAGGACTAACCATGGAGGGATAACAAATTGAGCACGAACAATGAGTAATGCTGAGCCTGCGAACAAAATCCTGAAAATATATGGGTCAACACCTGGAAAGTACTAGGTATGTAAGGTATGCAAAAGAATTCTTAAAACATAGAAGTGATAGGAGTGGGGATATCATGATCATAAAACTGAAATCATAAGTATATCTTAAGGCTCAATATATTAATAAAATATCCATAAACCCATCAAGTCATAATATGAGGAGAAAACAAATCGTAAATCATGACTTGAGCCAAAATAACATAGTCATGCATATTTCAAAGTCATGAAGAACAATGGGAGATTTCTATAACCGATATACTTCATATGAGCAAACATGAAGTCCGACTTGTACGCCCAGTTGGGAGGCCGTTCATACCTTGCCAAGGGTATGAACCATGAAGGCGTGATATCACTCATGAATACCCCGTAGGGCATAGGGGACAGTCGCTGAGGAGGTCCTAACATAATCGTACGGTGGCACGTAGTTTTGAGATTTGGGGCGTAACCTAGGCCCCGAGCCTACTCGGTGCTAAGTACTACTCCCAAAACATGCAATATGCTCATAGAAATTCATACATGACATGCATGGCTAACTAAATTGTGAGAATTATATCGTGCTTCAACTTCCTAATCCTAGCCATGGAAATTGGGCCCATGAGCCTGCCATGTATCATAGTTTATAAACCACAAGCAACATGTAGGCATTGCCCAAAATTTCAAACCTACTTGAAATGCTTATATTATAGAAACGTTTTCATGATAACATGAGTAATTGAAAACATGCTTAAATTCAAGTGTTTATATACCAAGCTTTGAAAATCACCATAACCATAAATTTCACTAAAACCCCCATGATTTGGGGACATGAGCTTTTAAGAATTAATTTATCAAATATTAAGAAAAAGAGGTAGAAAATAGCCCAATAATTCAACCCATGATCTTAGACATACTACATCATGTTCATATCAATTTTTTGAAGAAATATGCATTAGGACTTATGACCCATCGAAAGTTGGTAGCTTAATTATAGAGTTAGGGAGAAATTTTCGCATAGGTAGGGACTAAACTACCCATTCAACATCCCACATACCTGGAAATTTTGAGTCTCCTAACTTCCTTGAAAACCCTAGGTAGATTCTTGAAGAATTCTTGAAAAAGACACTAGAATTTCCTTTCCTCCTTCCTCTCTAACCTTATGTGAGTAGAAATGACGTTTTTAGGAATGAATTCCCCTTTAAAAGACCTGGTCTTGACCTTAAAACGACGTAGTTTAGGTCGTAGGGGCGTAGAAAATTATGAGAAAGCCCTCACTAATTTGCAGGAAATAACTGCCAGGTGACCCTAACGGGCAACCTGACGATTCATTGCCAGGAATGATCAGTCGTCTAGTCATTTTGTCATGTTCACTAGAAATTTCCCTTGGCTCATAATGGAGGACACGACGACTCGTCCCCCAAGAAAACGACTCGTTACTAGCTTTCGTCAAGTACACTGGATAAATCTTACTATCATACTCTAGGACCACCCCACGACTGACATGACGACTTGTAGTGTCTGGCCACGAGTCATTACATTGCTCGTGGGGACCCTGAGTCCCTCAACATTCCAGGCCTTCCCAACGAGTCACTTAACGACTCGTTTGGCCTCCTCGCGAGTCGTTAAGTGACCCATTCTGCAACTTCTGCAACGTTTTCCAGTTTTTCTCCTAACCCTTTTTCCAGACCTGATTCTTGGGTTCCTGGGGTATAACATCCTGATGAGAAGACAATCCATAAAAATGGTTTTGGCACTAGCTGCCATCTGTACTTGAAGTATTGGCCTGTTGAGCTGGTCGGCCTGTTGGAGATGCTAAAGTAGTGGATTGTGACCTCCCCCATCCTGTTGACCGACATTCTTTATGCCGATGACCAAGCTGTCCACAGCCAAAACAGCCCTCTCAACCCTGAAGACCCTCTCCTGGTGGTTATTGCCACACATATGGAAAGCTAGGTAGCTGAAGCGGTTGCTGGCTCTATGACTCTGGAATTGTGAGCCAGATGCTCCACCCCTCCAATACTCGTGGGACCAAAAAGGATGGGGGCTGGATGAACTAGGTGCTGGAGCCCTCTGTTGCTACTGCTGCCGTGGGAAGCTACTACAACTAGATCTTTGGTGGCCATAATCTTACTAGCTGGTTCTCGCCTGTTTGTTCTCCTGCTCCAAATCTTTCAATTCTTCTACATCAATTTTCTGGGCATGAATATGAGGCTGGAGATATCGATTTCCTTGATAAGCATTGTTGTCCTGTACTCTTTAAGGATAATGTTTGACAATCCATTCACAAATTTCAGCATACGAGCCCTTGGCTCGGCTACCATCTCTGGAGCATATTTAGAAAACCTGGTGAACTCCAATGCATATTATTCTACTGTTCTGTTTCCCTAATTCAAGTTCATGAATTCTTCCACCTTCGCCTCTCTAATCTCCCGATGGAAGAATCGGTCTAGGAAGGCTGTAATGAACTACTCACATTCCACCGGTCCTACTCCCACTAGTCTCCCCTCCTTTCATTGTTCGTACAAGATCTGGCAACCCCTTTTACCTGGTAGGTATCCAAGTCGCAACTCTCAGAGGAACTGACACCCATAATCCAGGTGATCTTTCTAATCTCATCCACGAACTCATGTGGGTCCTCTCGTACCTTAGATCCGTGGAAATCTGGAGCGTTCATCCAAGTGAAGTCCTGAACTCGAGCAGCTGCTATGGACCCGTTATTGTTGATTGGAACCACTTGTTGGTTCACCGGGTTGGTAACTGTCTGTGCGAGTAGCTGGATAGTCGCCCTGAACTCTGCAGCGGATACTGAGTCATCTTGAGGGGTGGCTGGAGTTGGTTGGGCAGGTCGGTAAGCAATACCATCCCTTCTTTCATTACCGCATCACGGAGGCATGATTCACCGAAATGAAATAGAGCACGAATTAGGAGAATGATTCTGGATTTGAATTTCAACGCATGATAAATAGTATGATCAAAAGGGAGTTTTCCTAATAACATCTCGTAGCCTCCCTGTCATAAGTGTGACGCACTTCACACCCATTAAAAGGACTCTACTTGATGCGATCTTTAGACATACGAGGATACTCTAAATCTAGTGCTCTGATACCAAGTTTGTCACACCCCGAGTCTATACCCTGTATGGGACACGATACTTGGAGTCACAAGTCAACCCCTGGTTTATCATAACACTGTCGTTTTGAGTAAACATATATAGCGGAAGCTTTAAAGTAGAATATAAAACACATATGAGAATAAAGCTAAATCATAAAGTTTAAAAACATCTAAACAAAACTAAAAGTCCTAAACCATGTCTGTGTCTAAAAGCCACTACAAATGATGAGTTGCTGGGACAAGCCCCCAGATAACTCCAAGCCTATATAAATGAAAATAGAACTGAATGAAATGATCTTCAACCTCGAAGGATAAGGACTCACCAATGGTGCAGCTAAAATCTCCTAAGATTGATCTGCTAACAAAGTTGTGATTGAGATCCTGTAGCTGTATCATAAGATGATACAACATAAAAGGTATGCATCAGTACTTTGAATGTAATGAGTAAGTGAGACAAACCATGCACAAGGGTATAAAAAATGCTTAACGGAAAATACATGCAATGACCAACTAAAATTGTTGAAATTGAATAATTGTAATAATTTGAGATGGTCTAAGTGACCCTGTTTGATGGTCAAGGACATATCCTAAATTGAGATACTAATCTGAAGTACTACACTGAACTGATTAATCTAAGATTGAACTGAGCTGACCAGTGGGAGAGTCTATAACTGACATGTAACCACGTGAGCTAGACATGGAGTCTGATGTATGCACCCCATCGGTAGGACCCAATATATCTTGCCAAGGTATAGAAGCATGAATTAAGTGATAACAATCCTGGGCCATGAGAGAAATAAAATATAACCTACGGTGAAAATGTAGTTCTGGGAACCTGGGTGTGTTGGAACCCCGGTCCGCTCGGTGCTAAGTCCTACTTCCATAGGATATTCCTAGACTAAGCAATAAGATGATAGCTCGAAAATGGGGCCCAAGACTAAGTCAGGCATACCTGAAAGCACTATGAGAGTCTTAGAAGCAGCTTCTATAACTAGGTTCTAAGACTGGTCAAAGCTGCTTATCTGGAAGCATCGTAACTGTCTAAAGAACAAATTATAATCTGAGACTAGGGTCCTAAGGCTTGTCAGAACTTCTTATCTAAAAGTGTCATGACCACCTAAAGAATCACTAAAAACTAATACAGAGTCTAATTCTAATAACTGGGAGGCACTACTGACACCTCGAGAGTTTCTGTATTCAAATAGATCAACTGACATTTCTTACTAACACTAAGTATTCTAACATTTTGACTGAAACTGAACTGACATAAATCTGACTGAGATTTTAATACAAACTAACAATAGGGAAATCCCCAACATTGATAGAATCATGAAATTTTGATAATTAATCCCTTATGCCAGACTCTAGTTTTTCTGCGTTCAAGAGCTAGGGATAGAATTTACTTTATAGGGACGAGCATCAATATAGTCACAAACTGTTGGAAAAATATTTAAAATTAACATAAAGAATGTTCCACATGAGTTAAACCAAGTCTGACAGATAATTTCTTCACATTCGAAAGTTTCAGGGCTAGAACTGATAGAGAAGATAAAGAAGAATTTAGGGGACACAAGAGAAGAACTATTCCCTTGTTGAATTCCCACATACTTGGTGACTGAAATCCTTGAGAAAATTCCTTGAAAAATTTATGAAGGATCAATCTCCCTAACCTCTGCTCTGACCCTTTATGAGAGAAACATTACATTCTAACTGTTGGAGAGATGAGAAAAATGAGAGAAACCGTTGATTTCCCCTCTAAACCCCAATGATTAAACCTAAAATGACATATCTTAGAGTCTAGGAGTTTAGGAAATTACGGGAAGACCCTTAATAAACTCACAGCAATAACTGACTGCCAGTCCCCTATGAGGGACTCGACGGATTATGCGCAGTGACCACGACTCATGGTCACAACCATCAAGTGAATTGTCAACTTCCCTCTGATGGTCACCATGAGGGACACCACGACTCGTAGTGACCCACCTGTCACCAACACTTCCCAATTCTCCAATCTTCAATAAATTCTTGACCATGAATCACATCACGACTCGTGGTGTTGAGCACGACTTGTGGTCACACCCGTGGTCACCCCATTTCCAAATTTTTCTACCTAGTTCAAACTCCTCACCATGAGTCACTTAACTACTTGTGGCCTACCCCATGGGTCACAGGATGACTCGTTTTGTGATTTGGTGTAGAAAATCCTATTTTCTCTGTTTCAACTCCCGGGTCTGGTCTTAGGGTTTCCGAGGGCATTACATAATGGCTTCTGACCTCTTTTTTTCATACACCAACACTTCCCCTCAATCTAGGTAGTGAGAAGATTTTCAAAATACTTAGCTTAAATAGAAGATACTCATGTTGAAATCTGCTAATACCTTTGGTTAGAATATCTGTAGATTGATCTTTTGTAGTAATATATTTAATGTCAATGAGTCTTTGTTGATGTTTTTCTCTCAAAGAGTACAAAGTGACAATCAACCTCTAAATTTTTAGTTCTTTCATGGTATACAAGGTTAGAATCAAACTAAATTGTAGCTTTACTATCACTGTGTATCTTAATAGGGAGTTTGAATTCAGCATCTACTTCCTTCAAGATGTCTGTTAACCATACTAGTTCGGTAAAAATTGTAGCTAAACTTCAGTTTATTGATTCTGCTGAGCTCCTTGACATGGAGGTTTGCTTTTTTGCTTTCCATGAAACCAATGAGTCTCCTACCTTAATCATGAATCATGTTATTGACTTTCTGGTAATTGGGCGGGCAGCCCAATCTGCATCATATTAGGCTGTTACTATGTTGTTTGGATTTTTGGACAATAAGACTCCCTATTCATGTTGCTTCTTGACATATTTCACAATTCTGAGGGTTGCTTCCATGTGAGATTATTGTAGTAGTTATAGGAATTGACTTAAGGTTTGTACTCCAAATGCAATATCTGGTCTTATCATGGTAAGGTACAAATTACCTATCAACCTTTGATATGCAACCTAATCTGTTGGTGGATCCTCATCAGTTTGTCTCTTTAAGTATACTATTTCATCATACTGTCTTGAGTCAATTTCACATTAATGTCTATTGGAGTTCCAACTGGTTTGGATGATGCTAGACTACTTTTAGAGATCAATTCAAGGGGATATTTCCTTTGATGCATAGCAATCCGCAGTTTTGACCTGGAAAATTCAATGCCATGAATAATCTTTAATTCTCCTAGATCTTTGATCTTGAATGCTTGCTGTCGGGCTTGTTTGGTATTCTTAATCATTTCTATAGAAATTCCTATAATTAACAAGTTATCAACATAGGATAATATATTGACTTTTCCTTCACAAGATTTATTTACAAACAATGAGTGGTCAAGTTGGTTTTGCTTGAATGTGAGTTTGAGCAAGGTTTCGAAGAGCTTTGCATTCCATTGCCTTGGGGCCTTATGGAGTGTATACAAGGACTTTACTAGCCTACATACCTTCTTCCATGGATGGTAAATCCTTGTGGTAGGGATACATAGATTTCATCTATCAAATCCCCTTGTAAAAAATGCATTGTGTACATCTATTTGATGTATATGCCAATGCCTTGAAGCAGCTAAAGCTAGAATGGTTCTAATTGTAACCATTTTAAGCACTGATGAAAAATTTATAATTTAAACCCTCCTTTTGATTGTAGCCTTTTGCAACTATTCTAGCTTTAAACCTCTCAATCTCACCGGTTGACTTGTATTTGATATTATAGATCCATTTATAGCCTATTAGACTTTTTTAATGCAGTAGATCCACTACATCCCAAGTCTGGGGTTTTGAAGTTCTTGAATTTTTAACTTCGTAGCTTCTATACACCTAGGATCTCTAATAGCCTCAATATAAGTTGATGGTTCTATTAGATTTGAAGAGGCTACAATGAATGCTTGATAGTCTATAGATAGATGATCACAGTTGATATAGTTACACATTAGATACTTCACTTCTTTGTGTATGTTTAGGGAAACAAAATACTTCACCCATATAGGAGGATGTTTTCCCTTCTTGATTTTCTTACTTCTAATTACTGAGAGGGTTGTCATGTTGAATGAGTATCTCAGCTTAATCAGGTATAGTATGAGTATCTATTACTGCTTCAGGAGATACCTCATGATTCTCTATCATATCAGACATTGTTCCACCATTATATCCTTCTCTCTCATCTGATGAACAACCATTCCTTATTAGAGTATTAATACCTTGATCATATAGTAAGTTTGTAGAATTAGAATTATCCACAAAAAAATGCTCAATAATAGTGTGTAACACCCTGGATTTTCCAAAATGATTTTTAGTTAGCAAGGAATAAAGTTTCCAGGTCTAATGGTCGCATCGCATTTAACGTCAAAGTTGACAGCCCATTGAGTGGTTGACAGCCTGTTACCTTGAACATCAATGTGCCCAAGAGTTTGGACTCTTCTGGTTAAGGTTGATTCCAAAAGTGACTGACTGTAAAGTGAGTAATGAGCCATCACTTTGACTAACATTTGATCCCATGATTTTGTACCTTTTTGGCTAAGGGTGATGCTAGAAGTGACTAACCGCCAAGGGAATGACGGCTCATCACTTTGACCGTCACTTGTTCCTAAGATTTCACATTTTCTAGTGAAGGGTGATGCTAGAAGTGACTGACCGTTGAGTGATGGCCTATCACTCTGGTCGTCACTTTGAATTCGAAGATATTCTTCACATTTTTAGGGGCAGTTCCGTAACTTCATATGATTTTTACACCCAAACCTGAATATTTTGGATTTCCTAAGGGTTTTATTTAAGGTTTCCTTAAAGCCTAAACAATCATTCCTCCCCATTCCAAAGTAGAATAAAGGATCAAAGCACTTAAGCTCTCAAGGGAAAAAGCTAAGGAATTCATCTTCTTCAACCTAGGGTTTTTCAAGCATGAGTCTCAAATCTTCATTCCAGGTATGTAAGGTGAACATAAATGAGGAATTCTAATCTTCCTCATGTTCTAAGTTCATTGTTGACATTATAAGGATTAGAGCTAGGTTTTATTGTTCAATTAATGATTTTCTTCTACCCTAATCTATGTATGTTGATTTCTTCACATTGAGTGAATTATTGATGTCTATTGATTGTCACTCTCTATTAAATTGTTGATCATCCTCTCTTGATTATTGATTATTGATTGATGAATTGTTTCATATCTCTTATCCCAAAGACCCAATTACATGAAAACATGATTTTAAGAAGTATGATTTTGAAAGCATTTGTTTTGAAGTAAATGCATTATTTTCATAAAGATTGAGAATATTTTCAAGAGAGTATGCATGATGAGATTTTGAAAATAAAAAGATGATTCTTACATGGTTTTCAAAGGCTTAGGTAAATTCTTGTTTCGAAAACTCATGAGATGTTTGGAGCCTAGAAGCTCCCATGTTTTAAAGAGATGTTTTGAGCCAAGACTCCTTATTGATGTTTAAAGATTGTTTTGAGCGAGAGACTATCCATTGATGTTTTAAAGATGTTTTAAATGATGCTTTGAGTGAGAGGCTTATAAGAAAAGTTTAAAGAGATTTTGAGCGAAAGGTTCTACAAATGATTTTATATATTCATTATATGTATAGCTAAAGTGATTTATAATATTTTGATGTTTTCTTAAGAAAGGCATGAGGATATGAGAAAGATTGTTTTTGGAGGAGTATTTAGCTCTGAGTTGGGTGAAAGGTTTCAGACAATCCGTAAGCCTCATAACACTGTATCCAGCATAGGATAGGACCGTGCAGTTGGTTCCAGCAAATCCTTACAAATAGTCCCCGATAACAACTTTGATTGATAAGGATCCCAGATTGTGATCGTCCTTGTACCCTACAAGTTATTGGACTCTTCTACCAACTTAAGGGAGATAGCTGGGCATCATGTGCTCGTTCATGATGGTGTCGATTATGAGAAAATCGTTTAGTTAAAGTTATGCATCTTTACATTTATTTTTAGAGGTTATTTTGATGCATAGTTTTATTCATAAACTGTTTTACACATTGATCATGTTATCATATGGTATCCCATGCATCATTCAGAGTTTCAGAGTATAGCTTCAGTTTGTTGTTTCATGTTAAGTGTATTGTTCTAGTTGTGTACTTCACTTGAGATATTCTTGCTAACATTATTTCATTCAGATGTCTTATATACCGTACATTCCATGTATTGACGCCCTTTTGGTGCTGCATCTTATTATGATGCAGACTCAGGTAGACAGGATCAGCAAAGAACACTTTGTTAGGACTTCATCTATATTCATCTTTTGGTGAGACCTCCTATATTCATAGTGTCATAGTTTTGATTGATTCTTTTTTATTTATAGATCTTGAGGTAGCCATGAAAACTATGTCCCGACACCCTTTCTATAGTTGTAGAGGCTTCATAAGTAGAGTTAGATGTTGAGTCAATAATGTTACTTTCTAATATTTATTTCAGTTATAGAATAAATTCTCTTTAATTATATTGAGCTCACTCAGTTCTAGTATTCACATTATCTATCGTTTATTAATTATTGTTTATTGAGATCTCCATTAATAGTAAGCCAGGACAAGGATTCGCTTGGATCATAAAGGTGGTCTAAGTGTCGGTCAACACCCAGGGCCTAGACTTGTGGCGTGACAAACTTGGTATCAGAGCTTTAGATTTTCAAGAGCCCTATGGTGTCTATGAAGCTGCATCTAGTAGTTTCCTTCTTATCGATGTGAATCACACCACATCTATAATGAGGAGACTATGAAGTGTTAGAAAATACTGCCCTTCTTTCTTACTCTAGATTATGCGATAGAGAGTGACTTTATAAGACTTCCTCCTGACTCATATATTTGCGTATTTCAGATCATGCATCCTAAATGTATAGCCGATCAAATGAACTTAGTCAACATGCCTCTATAGACAAGGATGTAGACTCCAAATGGGCTATCAGCTCTTGTTTAAGGATCTAATATTGGCGCCCAGGATGCACAACTACTAGTGGAAGGGACCCAAAGACCTCAGCTCCACAGCCTCCTAGCATGGGAACCTCAGAGGTATAGTTTAGAGGAGCTATCCATAAGCTTACCCTATTGGTGGATGCTCAGTCAGTCGTCAGAACTAGACATGAGCTAGTTTTAGTTCACATGACTCAGGCGCATCAAGGATTAGAGAGTACTTGAGGATGAACCTACCAGCCTTCACAAGATCTTAGGTAAATGAGGACCCCCAGAACTTCATTGATGAAATTTAGAAGATTCTATGGCCAATGCATACCACTAAGACATTGGGAGTCAAGTTTACCTCCTACTAGCTTAAAGATGTTCCTAATGTCTGGTATGACCAATGGGAGCAACGTAGAGGTGAGAATGAATCTCCTGCTACTTGGGATAGTTTTGAGGAAGCTTTTCTGAACCATTTCTTTCCCCACGAGTTGAGGGAGGGAAATGTAGAGAAATTTATGAATCTAAGGCAAGGTATTAACAGTGTGAAGGAGTACAGCCATAAGTTCATCCAATTTTCAAAATATGCTCCAGAGATAGTGCCGGACATAAGGGCTAGAATGAGGAAGTTCATGTTTGGTCTGGTTAAACATGTGAAGAAGGAATGCAAAGGCTCTTTATTCATTAATGAGATGGATATTTTGAGGCTAATGGTATAAACATAAAAGCTAGAGAAAGACAAGAATAAAGACAAGGATGAACACCAGAACTAGAAGGCTAAGATGACAAGTAATGAGGCTGCACAACAAAGGAATAGGAATGAAAATAGGTACTTTATCAGGAAAAGGTCATCAAGAGCTACATCGTCAGCTAATTCTCCTGCTCAGAGTCACAGGAATGAGTATAGTCATAGACACATGATGGAACGGTGCAAGGAACCCAACGGCAACTACCTTGTGACAAGTGGGGATGGATGTTATGGATGCGGCCAATAGGTCCACCATCTGAGAGATTGTCCATCCAAATAGGACAATGGGGACAAAAGAGCCCAACCTACTCCATTAGCAGGCAGAGCTGCCTAAAGGGGCTCCACTTTAGGTTCGGGCAGAGGTCAAAACCATTTATATGCTATGTCTAGCCAACAGGATTTCGAGAATTCCCCCAATATTGGTTTTGGTATGTTAAAAATCTTCCCTATTAATGCTTATTCCTTAATTGATCTAGACGTTACTTTATCTTTTCTGACTCCATATATAGCCATTAAATTCAAAAAGTGTACAAAATAACTCTTAAAGTTGTACAATGTTTCTACTCCGATTAGTGATTCAGTTTTAGTTAAGAGAATCTATAAAGATTTTGTATTTTCATTCCATAATAGAGACACCACAATTGACTTGATTGAGTTGGACATGGTAGACTTTGATGTTATTCTAGGCATGGGTTGGTTATATTCCTGTTATGCCACAGTTGATTGTAGGACCCTAGTAGTAGAGTTTCAATTTCAAAATGAGCCAGTTCTAGTTTGGGAAGGTAATCCCATCATGCCTAAGGGTCATCTCATTTTATACCTTAATTACAGAAAGTTAATCTCTAAGGGGTGTGTAAACAATCTAGTAAGAGTGAGAGGCTCTAATGTTGAGACTCCATCCCTTCAGTCAGTTCCAATTATTAGTGAGTTTCCTAAGGTATTCCTTGTCGATCTTCTAGGAGTCCCTCCATATAGGGAAATAGATTTCAGAATCGATGTTATTCCTAATACTAAGCCTATCTTTGTTCTGCCATATATAATGGCACCAGCCGAGTAGAAAGAGTTAAAAAAGCAGTTGAAAGATCTTTTAGATAAAGGTTTCATCTGCCCTAGTGTTTCACCTTGGGGTGATCCAATTCTCTTCGTTCGTAAGAAAGAAAGTATCCTTAGAATGTGTATATATTATAGATAGTTAAACAAGGCCACCATTAAGAATAATTATCCTCTTCCTAGAATTGATGATTTGTTTGACCAACATCAGGGTGCTACTTGTTTCTCAAATATAGACCTCAGATTAGGCTATCATCAATTGAAGGTACGGGAAAGTGATATTCCCATGAAAACTTTTAAAATCCTCTATGGTCATTTCCAGTTTGTTGTTATGTCCTTTAGTTTGACTAAAACTCCTGTAGTATTTATGGACCTCATGAACAAAGTGTTTAAGACATATTTGGGAATGTTTGTTATTATGTTCATTGATGAGGTCTTGGTTGATTCCAAGAGTGAGCAGGAGCACGCTAGTCATCTCAAAATAGTCTTGTAGATACTTAACGACAAGGAGTTATATGCCAAGTTAGTGTGAATTTTTGCTAAGTCAGTAGCTTTTCTAGGCCATATAGTCTCTAGCGAGGGTATTACTGTTGGCTCTCAGAAGATTGAGGCAGTCAAGAATTGGCCTAGACCCCAACCCCAGCTAACATCAAGAGTTTCATGGGTTTAGCTGGCTATTACAAAAGGTTTATAGAAGGATTTTCAACTATTAATGCTCCATTGACTAATTGACCCAAAAGAAGGTCAAATATCAATGGTTTGAAGCTTGTGAGAAAAGCTTTCAAGAATTGAAGACTCGTTTGACTACTTCTCCAGTGTTGACCCTACCAGAGAGCACATGTGGGTATGTGGTATATTGTGATGCATCCTGAGTAGGCATTGGTTGTGTAATAATGCAGAATGGTAAGATAATAGCTTATGCTTCATAATAGCTTAATATCTAATGAGAAGAGTTATCCGACTCATGATCTAGAGTTAGCAACAATTGTGTTCGTATGGAAGATTTGGCACCATTATCTCTATGTTGTACATGTTGATGTATTCTCAGTCCATAAGAGTACAATATATGTTCAGCCAGAAGGAGTAGAATTTGGGACAAAAGAGGTGGCTTGAGTTACTCAAGGATTATGTAAAGAGTATTCTTTACCATCCAGGTAAAGCTAATGTAGTTGCTAATGCTCTTAGTAGGATGTCTATAGAGGAAGAGAAGAAAGAACTAGAGAAGGACATGCATAGGCTCTCATCCTTGGGAGTTCTTTTTTTTAGACTTTGAGGAAGGCAGTGTGCTTGTCCAGAATGGAGTCGAACCCTCTTTAGTTGTGGAATTTAAGGAAAATCAAAACAGAGATCCCATCTTGCTTTAGATGAAGGAAAATATCTAAAAAACAAAAGGTATTGATTTTCTCACAAGAGGGAGATGGTGCCCTGAGATATCAAAGCAGATTATGTGTTCCGAATGTAGATGACCTCAAAGATGGAATTATGGAAGAAGCGCACAACTCCAGATATTCAATTCACCCAAGTTCTATTAAGATATACCATGACTTGGGAGAAGTCTATTGGTGGAATGGTATAAAGAAGGATATAGCAGATTTTGTTGCTAAGTGTCCAAATTATCAACAAGTCAAGGTTGAGCACCAAAGGCCAAGTGGTATTTCTCATAATAGCACTTCCTGAGTGGAAGCGAGAGATGATAAATATGGACTTTATCATTGGTCTACGAAGGTAATGTAGGCAACCTGACTATATTTGGTGATTATAGATCGAATGGCTAAGTCAGCTCACTTCCTAGCGATTAAGACTATAAACTCAGTTGAGGATCTTATTAAGTTATACCTTATGGAAGTGGTGAGACTCCATGGAGTGTCATTATCCATCATTTCAGATAGGAGTACTCAGTTTATTGCTCAGTTTTGGAAGTCACTTCAAAAGAGTTTGGGTTCGAAGGTGAACCTTAGTACAACTTTTCACTCATAGATAGATGGTCAGGAAAAACATACTATTTAGACCCTGGAGGATATGTTAAGAGCATGTGTTATTGAATTCAAGGGGAATTCAGATGACCATTTACCTCTTATTGTTGCCTATTACAATAGTTATAATTCTAGCATTCAGATGGCTCTGCATGAAGCTCTTTATGGGTGGAGGTGTACATCTCTAATTGGCTAGTTTGTTGTTGGTGAAATAGAGTTGATAGGACCAGACCTAGTGCATAAATCCATGGAAAAGGTTAAGTTCATCCAAGAGAGGCTAAAGACTTCACAAATCCACTAGAAGTTTATACATATGTTAGGTGATCGCGGGCAAAAATAGCATGCCCGAGATACGCTATATATCTTAAATTATTCTTGTTTATCTAAGTTATTTTATACATTTGAAAGTGAGTTTATATGAATATGAAGATATATGCTAACCAACATGATTAGTCTTTGTTTTGTAGGTTTTGATGACTTTTGAGGAACTAATCCATGAGTTGGTGAAGTAGAGGCTTGGAAGCTTGGAAGCAGAATTAAAACGCGAACGTCGGCAAAGAGGAGGCACAAAATAGCCCACCTACGCAGCCGGCAATGTGCCACGGCAAAGTGTGCTACGCACAACAACCCACTTGCACGTTGGCAACGCTCCACGACAGCGCCGCGTGACATAGAGATGCCAACGCAGCCGCCTGGGCAAGCCAAGTGGACACGCCGCCAACGCGGCAAGGTGCCGCCGAGGGCCTATTTCTCGGTGATTTGAATGAGCTTTCGCTACCTCCGTGTCACGGAGGCAATGCTCCGCGATACACTCCGCGGACACCTGGGAGCCGCTCCCATGACAAAGTTAAATTAAGCACGCCTCCATTTACTATAAATAGGGACCCGCCTCCTAATTCCATTTGGTCACGATTTTATTCTGGAAAACTACCTAGAGTGAAGGGAGAAGTGGGAGAACTCACTCTAGTGGTTTGGCAAATTCCCTTCTCATCTACCAAAATTTTGTAAGTTAGTAGTTTAATAGTAGTGTAGTAGAGATTAGTGTAGTTTTACTAACATGAATGGTTAGAACCCTTCCCTAGGGTTGAAGCCATGAACTATGATTGTGATTTTATGATATTATTTTGGAATTAAGTTATTGATCGTTGTTTTCGTCTTGCATTCTGGATTGTTGGTTGTTTTTATGATTGATCACCATAAAAGCATATTTGTTAGCTCGGGTGATAGCTTGAGAAAGCATTACCTAGGTCGACATGAGAATGGGAGGAAGCATGTTTGTATCTCTGGAGAGATTTTTGTGTTCGTGATAGAAATATACCTAACACCGTGTTTCTGCTGACACACTGGGGTTATGAAAGACCAACTTGGGATGTCACATCACCACTCAAGAAGTATGTCAGGAGGCTAAGTTGAGTTAAATGGTTAGGACGCACGAGAGTCCCTAATCGTTTCCCCCGTAAACCACAAATACAATTGATTGCCCGCGACTAGAAATTAACATCCTCGCTCACAATGATGCAGTGAGGCTAGATTGCCGTGTTTAGAGGCTCGAAAGACCATAAACCATGCAATTCTAATTATGTAAATACACTGATAGTTCATGCTTAACCCATTGCAAATCGTAGTACCGCATGATTATCTGGTTTTAACTCTATGTTGCTCATGAGTAATTTCAGGTAATATTTCGTTGACCAAACTAGACTTAATTAAATCTCCATCGTAAATGTCTATAACCAACACTTGCATTAAGATCACACTAGAAATGAAGAGAATGGGCCACTCCCGGTGGGTTCGACATTTGTTCTAAAAAGAGCCACTATATTACTTGCACGACCCATACACTTCGCAGCGCCGACGTGAAAATGAGTCGTCAAGTTTTTGGCGCCGTGTCTGGGGACTCCTGAAGTTTTGATAATTTATCTGCTTTTGTGTGATTTAAAATTTCCTTAAGTGTTGAGAAACTGGTCTTGGCTTGACTATTTGGTGTGACAAAGAAGTCCTCGCTCGAGCCGGCTAGAAATAGAGCTTGTGGAACCAAGCAGCTGCAACCCTGAACGTCAAATCCATTTGAAAAGGGAGAGTAGATCTAGAGCAAAGCTGAAGAGACTTCACAAAAGGTACAACAACAACCACCCACGGGCAAGCACAGCTTTCATCTAAGCAATGGCAAGAAGACCAGCTTCTCAAGTGGCCATCCCACTAGCGACGAATGTGACCTCTAGTATCCGTAAACCGGAGCCCGGAGGGAACTTGAGCTTAAATGCAATATGGCAGCCTGTTACATTCTAGTGGTCAATTCACCGAATGGCAATAATGAGGGACTCGCAACAAAGATTCTTACAGAGCTTTTTGAGATAAGTGACACGCTGCCCCCACCGGCGTGTCCACAAATTATGTCCGATTGACCCTCTCCCATTTTCATTGTTGAGGAAAATGGCCGGGTTGGCCGAGCCACCGAACTCATAATCTCATGGAATGATTTCGTAAGAAGTTCCTTATCGTGATTCTTTCCTTCGTGCAAGACCGCTAAGGCGGAAGTGAAATACCTGGCCTAAGCGTAAGCTCCGATGAGAACTTATATATGGATTGGGAAACATTCAAGTCATTATTGAGAGACCTGGGTCTCCTATCACCAGAATCAAAATGAAGTGGCCGTCCATACCTTTGTAAAGAGTCTAGACCCACACAAAAATATTAATAGACTTCAGAATGGGTGGCAAGCCTTGAGAAGATATATGGATAGCTGTACACTTTTGTTGAACGTAATTGTACAAGGAACTAGAGTGGCACAGCGAGTCATCAAGAGGCAGAAGAAGATCAAAGGATGTATGCATGGTTTGAATGCCTTGGCAAAGACAATATAGCTTCGCTCCAACATCAAATGATGACTCGCTCAATAACCGAGTATGAACCAACACTGCAGGCTGTGTTAATGCAAGCCAAAGAGTTCCTAGTTGGTGTGAAATTTTAGGTAATAATGGGCATAATGCAATCTTGTGAGCCAATCCGAAATCGGCCAATTCTTGTTGGTAATGTGCACAAATCGAATTTCGTAAACAATTCCAACAGAATTGGCAGGCCACCCGAATTCTTCTTGGGGTGGAAACCAAAAGCATAATTTTATGCAACCTCAACAACACGCACGCCATAATAGGCATTGATGGGCATAGTGTGAGCGTGCCGCATTGAGGAAACATTGCAAAAATTATGGAGACCCGTAATCGCTTAGCAGAAAATTAGGCGTGCAGATGGCAACCGTACTTAATGAATCAGCAAGCAGCCACCCGCAACCTTGAAAAAGTGGTCAAATAGCGGGAATTGGCTTCTGCATGAGGCCGCAAGGGGGATTACCAAGCGACGCAAATCCTAACCCCTAGCAGATCAATGCCACGCCTTAGAAGCAAGCCGCTAGCCGATGTGGTGCCTAAAGAGCTGAGAAAGGACGTGCAGCCTGAGTTGGTAAGACCAGACCATCCACCGATATTGAGGCAACGAGGCCGGGCAACAAATGTGCAACTTCTCATTGCAGCCAAAGACAAAGACCACCACCACCATTCCCTCGTAGATCTAAAGAGCAAGAGGAGGAATGTTTCAAAAAGTTCTGCGAGAGTTTCAAAGAACTTCATATAAATTTTCCTCTTATTGATGTCTTGCAGGGAATGCCCAAGTATGCTAAATACTTGAAGGATGTGATCGCGAACAAAGTTAGATTGGGGACGTCCAAAACTGCAGCACCGACCGAGGAGGCAGCCACACGGTATTGAGCAAAATGCCAAAGAAGCCTAAAGACTCCCGGGAGTTTTAATTCCTCCCATACAAATTGGTAAAGCCGAGGTGCTCCGAGCTTTGTGTGATTTAGGGGCAGAAGTAATCTAATGCCCCTATCATTATTCAACACTCGGGGTTGGGTAGGCCGAGACCGACAAGGTTGATGTCATACTGATCGACAAGTCGCGAGTGACACCCGATGGAATAATAGAGGACCTTTTCATCAAAGTAGGTAAATTTATTATACCTCGCTGATTTTATTGGTTTTAGATTTTCAAAGTTGATGACCAGTACCCCTAATCTTGGGACTCGCCATTCTTGGCCACCGAGGAGCTGATCGATTTGAAAACAGACCAAAATGAGGGTCGAGGATGAAGAAGAACTTCTTTCGTCTACCAAGATATAAACCTATCCGCACACTACAAAACCTCTATCAAGTTAGTGTATTGGCGAGGATTATGGAATGAGGACCTGATCAGTACCCGCCAGCAATGTCAAGTATTCATCCCGAGTTTGATAGAGGGCTTCAAATTGGAGAAGAAGTTTGGAGAAAGTGGAGGAATAGAGTGGAGGATGCTTCCTCTAAACAAAGAAAAGAAAAGGAGATGGTTCTCGAAAGAGAACCTGTGCATGAGGATGTCCCGAAAAGGGCGCCCACGTCGTGCAACGACGTAAAATAAGGCGCCTTCTTGGAGGCCCAAGGGTACCTCAGTACAATTGTAATTTTGATTTTTGTTTTGATTTTTGTTATTTTCATTTTTTGTTTGTTATTTTTGGTGGAAAAGTTAGGCACATGTGAGGGGAAGTCCGGGGTACCCTCGCAGGAGGAAGCTAGTAAGCATGGAAGAGGTAAAGTGCGGGGTCGAGCACCCACCGTAAAGCCGAGAAAAACATGCTTAGCTAGGCCTAAAGGTCGTAGTGGAGTATTTCTCACCCCTCTTAAATGTAATTGGATACTATGAGGACATAACATGATTCGAGTGTAGGGTGAGGGAAATTTTCAAAATTTCAAAATTTTCATAAATTTTGTGCTTAACAAGTTTTTTCGTGAATGTAATGCTTGTGTGGAAAAATTTGAAAATTTTTTGTGAGTCAAGCATGACTTCATCACCCGTTATTTTTTCTTTCTGCTTCTTTTCCGACGGGGGTCTTTGAACCGAAGAATAAAATTCTTTTATTTTTTTTATATGTCTTTATATAATGTTTTAGTCATGTTAGAGATCAAGTTTCCGACGAATGGATGACGACCGTCTTGGAGGAAAATTAGTCGATAGATGTCAGTTTTTGAAACCGTAGCTAATTGATGCTTGATGTTCTGTTGTGGTGCTATATGATTGTAAGATGCAAGTATGTGTAGTGCTGAAGCATGCAAGTGTATGACTTTGTTTGAGATACTTAGGCTCTTGAATTTGACTCAATATAATTGAAGCTTAATGTTTGAATTCTTGTGATTAGCGAGAAAGAGTCTCATGAATGTGTCTTGAATTGAGCATGTGCCACGAGTAAAAGGTTTTGAGCATTCTATGCTATTGTGGATTGTCTAGAACTTGCCTCGGTGTGTGTATGAAATGAAATGAAGGAGGTGAATTGTAGGAGAGGATTTAGGCATTCCTTTGAATGAACCTAATTTTATCCTCATTTTACCTACCTTGAAAGATTAATCCTAGTTAGCCCCGTTGAGCCTTGAGCCTATTCTTTGATAGCCGCAACATGCTTAACTTTATTCTACAACTATGAATTTGATCCAAAGCTCCTAAGCGCTTAAGCGAAAAATCCGAAAGAGTAAGGGAGTGAGAAGAATGAAAAGAAAGGAAAAAGTAGCAAGTTGTGGTTGAGAAAAGGACAAAGGTGCACTTACGTGAAAGTGGGTTGACGTTATCATGAGTAAGAAAATAATTTAATTAAAAGTTACTTATGGAACTCTTAACGATAAATCAAGAGTGCCTAAATAAAGGGGAAACAAAAGAGGAAACAGAAAACTACCAAGGATAAAAAGGTGAAGCAAGGGAAGGAAGTTCTAATGAGGGCGTGATGTATTAAAAGCGCTTAGGAAAGATAGTCATTATTACTGGCCATAATAGTACCTACCGTACCGAGTTACATTACAACCTAAAAGTCCTACTTGATCATACATTCATACATCTTCAAAGTAGTGGAGTAAACACTAAGGGCAAGCTTATGGGTCATGACATGATGCATGTGAATTCTTTGTGAGAGTGAGTGTAATTTTATTCATGTACCCACCACATGTTGTGATGTAAAAATTGTTTTTGCGTGTGAGTGGCACCTCTTCCGTGAGGGCACATGTTGAATGGCGGATAATCTGGCGTCGGATTTAATCATTGATCGGTACGAGTTTGCTAAGATTGATAGTCAATTCTTAAGGGTAAGAAGTCTTAACATAGTTGTATTTCATTTCGATGATTAAATTGTGCATGCTCAATTTTTTTAATATAATTAATATAATTACTTAATTATCAAAACAAAATTTGTGGCCCTTGAGAAGCAAGAAATAAAGTGGCTCTTTTGAAGAACCGGATTGTCGAACCCACAGAAATAGGGAATAATGTGAAAACTTTCAAACGTTAATTTACTATAACCATACGTTGAAGACAACAGAGTAACTAAAGATAATTTGTTTTTGAGAATATAATTTTTATACTACACTAAGCAAATTATACTATTGAATCTAAACAATGGTTAGCATATGCCGAGGTTACGAAGAACATGTGAAGACATCGAACTATTAATTTACGTGGTTTATCTTTCCTCCTAGCTGTTGGGGTCGGACCACGCCTATGGATTAAAACTCGTATTTAACCCAACTTAAGAATCATGAACCTTCCACCTACATTTTCGTGATAAGAAGGAATTCAAGTTCTAGCAATACGAAACCGGTTCCACATGACTAATACGACTGTCGGGTATATTTCTATCCCGAAGGTAAATCAATTCCCAATTCTCCCGAACCAAGAAAAGATCATATCCTATTAATTCACAACTTCCAATTTCTTGCCTCTCTAGGTGAAACCGACTTTTTGGATTTACATTAACATTGGCCGATATCATTAATGTAGTAGGAACAAGAATTAAATAGAACAACCATGGAAGAAAAGAGAAAATAAACCAACAATTCAATAATTACATTGCAACACAAAGTTCATAACTCAAAGAAGAAGGAGAATTAGCCACTCATTTGTGGATTAATCATCCTAAAAACAAGTGTTAATCATACAAGCAATTGAAAGAAGAAGAAAGGAGATAGAGAAGAACCTTAGAATTTTCGTCCTCAATGTTGCCTCGTAACTCCACGTTCTGCTCCACCAAGTCGAATAATTAAAATGCCCCTAAGTGTTCTATTTATCTAGGGATAAATTTTCCCGACAATGAAAGGAACGTGTCACGGCGTGCATCGCGGAGCACCGCCCACACTCTGCAAACGCTAAGCCCTCCGGGAAATTGTCCGCCTGTGTAATTAGACAACGTGGCACGGCGTGCACGCGGAGCTTACGCCTAACGTGCCACGGTGGCACCGCGTCCTCTCGGAAATGCACCATTGGAATAACCATCAACGTGGCACGGCCCGATCGCGACCTTCACTGAATTATTTGGACTTCCATTCCGTGTGTAACGCCTCCGCGATGGCAGCGTGCCACTACCTATCAAGGAGCCCTCTTGTCATCCTCGCCACCATCCGCTTCCTTGCTCAATCCCGAAGTTCCTTCTTGATTTCTCCTAACATGTCACTTATCAACAAACGCATGTTTTTCCTACAAAACAACGCTAATCATGTTGGTTAGTATAAATTCACACTTCCATACAATTTACATGAGAATGTACACAATTTATTAGACAAACAAGACTAAAGTTATACATTTGAGTATCGAGTTTGGCATATATAAATATGCCCCTTATCACCTACCCCACACTTAAAATCTTGTTCGTCCTCGAACAATATTCATACAACTCATGCAATTGATATCCCTTCATGGCTATTTAGGCTCGACACCAAACTACCACATACCGATTATGTTCAAGCAAATCATCAAGAGAAGCATGCATAGCATCATTATTACACGACACTTAATAAATCAAGACTTTTTAGCACAAGAATCGACTCGATATCGGCAAACTCATGCATATTAGCCGACCAAGATATCCGACACGAATGTATTCTATCATCAAACATGTGCCCTCACAACACTAGGAGAGATTCCCGTGTTTTAATCACATGAACTTTAAGGAAATCCATGTCCGGGGTATATATGTACACACCATTTCACTCACTCTCCCAAACGACCACATGCATTGCGTGCCATGACCCATGTGCTTGCCTCTAGTGTATTCTCCACTAATATATGGATGCGTGATGTAAGATCACGTAGGACTTAACGGGTTGTAAATGTAAGCTACTGAACGTATATATCAATAATCCAATAATAGTAACCAAATTTCCTTAAGCGCTTTTTCACACATCCCATCAACTTCCGAAATTATTTTCTTCCTTCCTCCTCCTCTTGGAAGTTTATTTTTATATTTATCACCCTTACTTTAACACACCGTATCAACGAAGAGACAATTGAGTTAAACAACCTTCTTTCCCTTCAAATCCCACATATTTCACCTCGACTCTTCTTTCTTTTCTTTCTTTCCCTCTTTTCTTTTCATCCCTTTTCTTTGACACAATGGGAAAAATTATACTTTTCTTGTGCGCTAAGAGCTCCGATTTTGGTTAAGGACTATGAGAAAAGAAGGGGCTCACTTGTCTGCACTTTTGACAAAGGAAAATCGTAAAAGAAAATTTATCAAGGTTAAAGGCTCAACGGCCGACTAGGTTTAATTCTATGTGGATACGAAAAGAAAACAAGAAAATTTTTGTTGACAAAGAAATGCCTACATCATTTCTTACACTACACTTCCTTCATTCCGTTTCGTACACACGATGTGCAAGTTCTAGACAATCAACAAGCCAGCATGGAATAACCAATTCCTCACTATACACTAATGCACATGCTCGATTCAGGATGACTTCACGGAATCTTTAATGAGCTAGTCACAAGAATTCAAAATTAAGCCTCAATCACACCGAATCAAATTTACGGCACAAGGTTCTTACATATGTACGTAAATTTGCATGCTTGTAACGAATCATCTTTGCTATATAATTATTATGTAATAAATAAATGTTGATGTCTGAGCCATCGAATAGCAACACGATGGGATACAAACTAAAGAATCCAACTAAACAAACAACAAAAGAAAAAATAAATAAAAACAAAATAAAAATGAAACTACTCCTATCGACTACCTTTCCCTTAAGACGGCCGTCATCCATCCATCATAGAGAAGGGTCACTATTTACGACTTCGGTTCAATGGGACTCTTTTCGGCAAAAGAACCGAAAACAAACTCCGAGAAACCCAATAACGAAAAAAATAGTTACGAAAAAAAAAAAAAAAAAAAGTTTTAAAATGGCTCGATGATTTCGACAAGACTATTTACATAATCAAGCAATACATTCCACAAAGACACAACAACAATTTCACAACAATATTTACAATCAACGCACATACAAATAAACAGAAATAAATTAAAACCAAACACGACAACAAAGCAAGGAACATACAATCATATACACGGTGGCAAATTCAACACCTAACTATTCCCACCCCACACTGGAATCGAACACTGTCCCCATGTTCATACGTTGGCAAACAAAAAGGTGGTTGTGAAACTCTATCAACAAAAAGTATTCCTAACTCATCGTGTGTTGCCGCCTGCCCCCATATCGGAGTTCCCACCGCCATCCTCCTCCGATCCAACGTCGGAATCCTCGGGGCGACGTGCCCCCGTCCGTGGGGACGTCATCGCTCGTAGGTTCCACAAAAGCCGGGCCCACCCGACATAGTGCCCCGGCATTTTCGCCAAATGGGTAACGGCCGAGCCGGCCATGCCCGTCCTCCGTCGCGGCCTCCCGCCTATGCGAAGTCGAGTATCTATCCGAACATGCGACATATTGATCGCCCCGAGCATGTCGCTCGCCAATGTAAGGACAATGTGCCCATGAGTGGTGTCGGTGCCTTTTTGTTTTTGTGACATCAATGGCACAATCGCTCCATCTCATGTGATGTAATCTAGGGCCTCCTCCTCGACTCCGAGGCCTCTCAGAACGCCCGCCGCACCCGCCGAACTGGGCACTGCGCCCCCGATGCGCTGGCTCTCTTCATGGCGGATGATCACCGCCCCAACATTGACTCCAGCCCCTTTCATAAGGGCGTACAATAAGCATACACGATCCCGGGTCAAGACCGTCATGTGCACCTTAAATCAAACAGAGCAAACGATCTTAAGCCATATTCTCGTTTCCCGTTCATCTCGTGCATAGGGCAACATGCCTGAAGTGCAGCCCCTCTCCTATGCCTGCCCAACGCGCCGTAGACCTGCTCACACAATGTGCGTCCGATATCCGCATAAGGTGGAGTGATGTTCACAACAGTTTGAGTACATGGGCTGCCTCAGATTTTGCGCCCCTATGATGGGTATCGAGGTGGTGAGGCTCAATGTGACGACATTTGGCCCCTTATTTTGATGGGACTTCTCAATGTCGGGTTCCAATTGGCGTAGAATTCTCGACTCGTTGGGCAGTGTTGCACCTCGGGGCTCAAGTGAAAATGAAACGTAGCCCAACGGCGTCAATCCCCGCATTCATCCGGGGAACTCTTGTGCCAAGGGCTCCTGCAATGTGTTCCTGGGAAGTATTTGTTCTTTGTGCTTGGTGCATCACTTCTTCCCCTCTTCCGTCACCCATCTTGTTCCATATTGGCGGCGCCGGCCGCGTGGAATCGCTTGCCACTGACCGCCGCTCCTGCCTTTGACCTTTCCCTAGCGCCCGATGTTGATGCGTTTCCCTTTCCTTTGTCCTACCCGCTAGCCATGGTTTCTGCCAAAAGAAAATAGACAAGAATATCCAAGAATGATTATAATTTAGCTGGACTAAGGTCGGGTTTTGGCCAGCCCACCCCACACTTAGTTTCTCTAGCTCTCATTATGCAAAACGGCAGAACATATTTATTCCATATTTACAAAAAGATAGAAAAATCTAGAACAAATTAAACAAAAGAGAAACTGAACAAAACTAAATGTAAAATCGCTTCATGCCTTCTAAAATTCGACAAAGATGACCTCCTGTACTACCTGCACTCGTACAAATTTCATTCCACCATACTATCGATACTCATTTCATTATATGGCATTCAAACTAAAAGAAAAACAAGAAAAATAAGAATACTCCTAACTCAACTAAGAATTCCTCGATTTTCATGTAATTTGATGAGTTTTTGGAATTTCACCCAATTTGCACCCCCGAGAATTGCATCGTTTCTTAAGTATACACAATAAGCATACACAATACAATTCACCCAACATGCACAACCCACAATTTTTCAACACTTCCTCTCTTTTCAATTCGATTTTTCAACTTCACAATCATCTCAACCACAATTTGTAAAATTCATTTAAGAATGCAATTAACGAGTTCATATGATCACAACGATACTACGAACAACTATAATCAACAACCCAAATGTATTTAAGCTCAATTTATTGATATGGGCATGGATTCTTCCTAAACATGCTAAAACCGAAATTTTAGCTAAAAATTGAAGTTGAGTTCAAGAGCATACCTTGGATTCGAGTAAGACGAAGAAAAGTTGAGAAATTGTACTTCTTATGCCGTGACACGTTGAAGGGAGGGGATTTTTGGGGTATTATCGCGGAGGGTAGAGGAAAATAGGAGAAATGAGGGGTTTGGGGTTTAAAAGGGAAAATCACGCGGTCGCCCGCACCCGGTGTGACCCGGCCGATTAACACGTTTTCAACGTGTCACGGAGGGCGACGCGGAAAGATGCCCTCCGTGACACGGAGCCATCGTACGTGCTCGGAATTTTTAAAAATTCTAGATTTGTGCCTTCAACGTGTCACGGAGGGTAACGCGAGGCCCTCCTCCGTGACACTGAGCCATCGCGCAGCTCACTGCTTTGCCACTTAAAATATTTTCTACCAGTTTTTCCCTTTTGCATTCCTTTGCATTTTTTTTCCTCCGTTCAACTCCGTAGACATCTTACCATACGAAATCGATTAGAATTCCAAAGTTGGAGAAATAACAATATTTTTATTTTTAAAAAATTCCAAAATACAAAAAAAATCCATAAAATTAAAATCCTAATTAACTTTCAATTTTCTCTTTTTTTTTTTTTTTTTTTTTTCTCTTATGTACATTTTACAATTACATTTCACTTAAGTTGCCTCCGCTAGTCAATCGTTTCTACCGCTCCCTCGCCGACGTCATTTGAGCTCATTCTCGCCTAGGTGACTCGACGTCACCAACACATCCCCACCCCAATCAAGCTTACCTCTATCGGGGGCTCTCCCTTCAGCTCTCGTTGTTCAAAGCCTTGAACACCACTCGGTTGTTCACGCACATTGATCAACGAGAGTTCTTCGTACACGGCCGGAATTTGGGGGCCTTGTACACACGAACAATCTCCACCTTGTCGTGTGCTCGCACGTTAGCCGCCCGCAGCCTACATCTATAAGCGCTTTCCGGTTGCCAAGAAAGGTCGTCCTAAAATAAATGGGATCGAACCGGCTCAAAGTCCAAAGACAATAAAACCCACCGGAAGATTAGGGAGCCGACTTTGCACTAGCACGTCCTCCACAATGCCGTCTCGTCTTGCCAAGAAATGGTCTCGCAAGCCGCAAATGACCGTTGTAGGTCTAGGGCTTCCTAGACCTAACTTCTTAAATACCGAAGTTGGCATCAAGTTAATGCTCGCTCCCAAATCACATAAACTGCGAGCTCGGATACTTTGCCCGATTGTCAATTCAATTGTGAAGCTCCTGTGATCTTTGAGCTTCGTGGGCAACCGGTTTGTATCCTGAAGTGCATTCTCAAGAAGGCCACCGTGGCATATTCGTCACCGCTTTGTTGGCCACGACAACCTTAATGTATTTTTGCATATTTCAGTACTCCCCGCAAAACATCAACAAGAGTGTGTTAATGTGTACCGTTTGAGCACCTCCATGAACTTTTTGAAGCACGCCTCCTCCTTGTGCTTCCTTAATCGTTGAGGGAATCGGGGTGAGGTCTAACTGGCTTCCCACTCTTCCTTTGTGTTTCCTCTCATCATACTGCTCCCTCTCCGCTTCGCAACTCCCGACCGTTGAGGTGGTCTTTCTAGTTCCACCTCCTTCAACCTAGCCACCCTCGTGGTCACCGCATTGACCTCGCTGGGATTAGGATCACGTCACCGGGAGTCCCCAGCTCCGGTGTTCGCTCCTAAAATTGCCCAAATTGATACTCCAAAGGCCTTGCAGCCGCCTGAATATTTTAACATCGGCCGCCAATTTGACATGGCCGCCGCACCGAGCTTGGCCGGGCTATCGCCGCTTGAACATCTCTCACCGCTCGGGTGTGATGGTGGTGGAGGAGGGGCATTGTTATTTCAGATTGGGTGGCTCCGATAGTTCCTTGTGGCTCCTTGATTCCGCCGCATCCCCGAAATTCTCGAACTCCGCCCTTGATGGTTGTTGCTACCCCAAGAGAAATTCGGGTGATTCCTTCTCCAAAGCTGGGAGTGTAGCCATTCCCATACAAGCGGTGATCGTTCCTTTGTGCATTCCCGACAAAGTTCACCGAGTCCGGGATTTGCTCCACAACACTCACTGAAAGGGTCCATTGCCCCCGCACACTTCACACCAAATCACACCGTGACACCGGGGCTTGAGACTGCTCAAGTTCATATTGCCGAAAGCGGTGGGTGTTCAACTGAGCCCGCAAGGCAAACATTCGTGCGCGATAGCCGTAAACCCATCCACTTCCAAGACTCCACGCTTTCCTTGCTCCTCCCCTTGAAGAGTCCGCATTCACTCCGGATTTCCCTGCGAAATACGATTAAGCAAAGTATACGCTCTTTCATAAGTCTTTTCTAAAGCCCGCCCCCAAATTCGCCGGGAATCTAGCAAAATTTTAGTGTGGGGTTCCAAACCCTCTATAAAAAGTGTGCACCAACACATCATTTGACTGATGGTGATGAGGACAGTCCCTCAACAATGATTTAAACCTCTCCTGTGCTTGATACTGCATTCTTCCCTTGTTTAAAACTTAGAATTTGACTTAAGCCTTGCCGTTACCGGGAGGGAAAGAATCGGATCAAGAACTTTTTCGCGAGATCATCCCATGAGGTGATGTAGTTTGGTGGCTCACCTTTCACCACTTAGCATCTCCCAAGAGGAAATGGGAAAAGTGTGTTTGACATAACTGCTGACACTCCAAATGGATGAAAGTCACTAATCTCCGGGAAAATTTCAAGATGTTGTTGCGGGTCCTCGTGGAGGGAGACCTGTAAACCGCTTCCGCTTGTGTGCAAGAATCGCACCATATTCCCGTTTCAGCTCGAACCTCCCTCCTCGGCTCAGTTTGCGAATGCTAGAAGTAACATTGCGAGCTTGTGGATTGCCACATCGCGAACCGACTCGGCCAAGCACCTCCTGGGCACTAACACCGCCCGCACTATTGCGGATTCTCGTGGGTTGCTCCATGATAGATTGTCTGAGCAACTGGCAGTTTTCTCTCTAGAGCTCTTCCGTTGACGATGAAATTGTCGTTCGCTCTAAGGATGGATCTCACTCAACCTTGTCTCTGCCGTGTTCAATGCACTGCTTTCCGCAAAATACAAAGCAAGACCCGTTGTCAACAATAAAAATATTGAAATAGTAACCAACACTTAAAATCAAGGTAAAATGAAAATTTCACCAATTGCCTATTCCCGTTAACGCGCCAAAAATTTGACGAGCTCCGCGTACGGTCGCAAGTAATAAAGTGGCTCTTTTTGAAGAACCGGATTGTCGAACCCCACAGAATAGGAATACGTGGTGAAAACTTTCAAACGTTAATTTACTGCAACTATGTGCTGAAGACAACAGAGTAACTAAAGATAATTTGTTTTTGAGAATATAATTTTTATACTACACTAAGCTAATTATACTATTGAATCTAAACAACGGTTAAGAGCATGCTGAGGTTACGAAGAACATGTGAAGACACGAACTATTAATTTACGGGTTTATCTTTTCTTATCCGGTTGCTAGCTCTGAATCCACGCTCTATGGATTAAAACTCTCGATTTAACCCAACTTAAGAATCATGAACCTTCCACCTACATTTTCGTGATAAGAAGGAATTCAAGTTCTGTGCAATACGAAACCGGTTCCACACATGACTAATACGACTTTCTAGCATATTTCTATCCCGAAGGTAAATCAATTCCCAATTCTCCCGAACCAAGAAAAGATCATATCCTATTAATTCACAACTTTCCAATTTTCTTTGTCTTCTGGTGAAACTGACTTTTGGATTGCATTAACATTGGCCATATTAATGGTAGGAACAAGAATTAAATAGAACAACCATGGAAGAAAAGAGAAAATTAAACTCAAAGAATTCAATAATTATATCTCTCCTCCAAACACAAAGTTCATAACCCCTGCTAGCAAGGAGAATTAGCCACTCATTTGTAGATTAATCATCCTAAAACAAGTGCTAATCATACAATTGAAAGGATGAAGAAAGAGATAGAGAAGAACCCTAGAATTTTCATTCTCAATGCTGTTCTAGAACCCAACGCTTCTTGCTCCCACCAAGTCAATAATAAAAATGCCCTAAGTGTTCTATTTATACTATGGATAAATTTTCCCTAATAACGAGTAATGGAGCCACCCGGCGTGCATCGCGGAGCACCGCCCGTGACACGGTGCAAATGCGAAGCCCTTCCGGAAATTGTCCGCCTGTGGCTCAGAGCTACCAACGTGGCACGGCGTGCGTCGCGGAGTTACGCCCAACGGCCACTAAGGTAACACCCTCCTGAATGCACATTTGAATAATTCACTTCCAAATGTGGCACGGCTCGATCGCGACCTTCACTGGAATTTATTTAAATTTTATTCCAGTGAACGCTCCGCGATGGCAAATATGTCACGCTCCATCAGCGGAGCCCTTGTCATCCTCGCTCACTCATCCGCTTCCTTGCTCAATCCCGAGTTCCTTCTGATTTCTCCCAACATGTCATTTCATCAACAAACGCATGTTTTCCTACAAAACAACGCTAATCATGTTGGTTAGTATAAATTCACACTTCCATACAATTTACATGAGAATGTACACAATTTATTAGACAAACAAGACTAAAGTTATACATTTGAGATCGATTTGGCATATAAATATGCCCCTTATCAATAGCCGTAACTCGAATTATCTTGCTAAATTAGTTATGGGAGTCCTGCCATGCTTGATGTGAAAAAGGTTGTTCGGGGACGAACAAGGCTTTAAGTGTGGGTTGTGATCATGGCAAAAATAGCATGCTCGAGTTACGCTTTATATCTTAAATTAGTCTTGTTTATCTAAGTTATTTTATACATTTTCATGTGAGTTTATATGAATATGAAGATATGTGCTAACCAACATGATTAGTCTTTGTTTTGTAGGTTTTGATGACTTTTGGGGAACTAATCCATGAGTTGGTGAAGTAGAGGCTTGGAAGCGAATTAAAACGCGAACGTCGGCAAAGAGGAGGCACAAAATGCCTCACTCGCAAGGTTAAGTAACGTGCCACGGTAGGCAAAAGGCGCACAATGCCTCACCGCCTGGCAACGCGTGCCACCCGCAGCAGCGCCCGCACGACATGGAGATGCCAACTAGCGCCTGGGCAACGTGACACGCCAACGCCGGCAGCGTGCTACCGAGGGCCTTACTTCTTCGGGTGATTTCCATGAGCTTTCACGTTACCTCCGTGTCACGGAGGCAATGCTCCACGATACACTTCCGTGACACTGAGTCATTCACCTATTGTAGTTGTAATTAAGCACGCTTTCTCCATTTACTATAAATAGGACCCTTTAGCTCCTAATTCCATTTGGTCACGATTTATTCCTGGAAAACTACCTAGGAGTGAAGGGAGAGAAGTGGGAGAACTCATCTAGGGTTTTGCAAATTCCTTCTCATCTACCAAATTGTAAGTATGTAGCTTTAATAAGAGGTAGTAGTAGATTAGTGTAGTTTTTACTAACATGAATGGTTAGAACCCTTCCTCTAGGTTGAAGCCATGAACAATGATTGTGGATTTATGATATTGTTTGGAATTGCTATTGATTGTTGCTTTCATCTTGTGCACTCAGATTGCTGGTTGTTTTTGCGTGATTGATCACTCATAAAAGCATATTTGTTAGCTCGGGTGATAGCTTGAGAAAGCATTACCTAGGTCAGGACATGAGAATGTGAGGAGCATGTTAGTATCTCTAGAGAGAGTTTTGTGTTCAGATAGAAATATACCTAACACCGTGCTCGGTTGACACGAGGGTTATGAAAGACCAACTCGGGATGTCACATCACCACTCAAAGAAGCATTTGTGAGGCTAAGTGGAGTTAAATGGTTAGACGACGAGAGTCCCTAATCATTTCCCGCAAAACCACAACATAATTGATTGCCCGCGACCAGAAATTAGCATCCTCGCTCACAGATGCAGTTGAGGCTAGATTGCCGTGGTTTAGAGGCTTGAAAGACCATAAACCTGACAATTCTAATTATGTGAAATAACAATTGATAGTTCCATGCTTAACCCATTGCAAATCGTAGTACCGCATGATTATCTGGTTTTAACTCTATGTTTCTCCTATACTCTGCACTTTTCGTTGACCGAAACTAGACTTAATTAAATCTCCATCGTAAATGTCTGGCAATCAACACTTTAGGTATTAAGATCACTGAAATGGATAGTTAGAGGAATGGGTCCAGCCTCGTGGTTCGACATTCCTGTTTAAAAAGAGCTACTATATTATTTGCACGACCTCGTACACTTGCGGACGCGCTCGATGTGAAAGAGCCGTCAAGTTTTTGGCAAGAGAGATTTAGAGTTTGAGGTTGATGATTACATTTTACTTGAAGGTTTCACCCATGAAGGTGTTACGAGATTTGGGAATAAAGGGAAAGCTTAGACCCTATTATACATGCCCATATAAGATTTTAAGGAGAGTTGGCAAGGTAGCTTATGAGTTGGAGTAGCCAGTCAATTAGCATCATTCCATCCAGTTTTGCACAACTCTATGCTTAAGAAATGTGGGAGACCCCACACTCATTGTGTCATAGAGGGTGTTAGAGTTAGCGATAACCTATAATATTAGGATATTCCACTGGGAGATTCTAGATCGTCAGTTTGCCGCCCGTAAACAAAGAGGTTGCTTCTGGTAGCGTTCTATGGAGGAATCATATTGTTGAAGGAGCGATGGTAAGATTTAAACTACACTCCTATTTTACGAAAGAACTTAAATGGTCATTGTATCAAATCAAATAATTTTTTTATTATATATATTAACTCTATATAAAAATGTGTAAAAATTATAAAAAGTTATAACTAATTCAAACTAGAACGCATAATTGTTCAACATTTGGAAAGTAAAATTTGGGAGAAATTAAAGGGAAATAACTATTTAATCCTAAACTAAGACTAATTGGGGGGAATTCCAATTGAATAAATAACACGTGATATGGCTAGGGGCATTCTATAGATGAGATCTCAACTAAATTGGGAATTTCTTCAATGCCTTAGACACATAATTATCATAGATAGCAGTGGATAATTCACATTTTCTTGTTTTTCAACCATAAGAATGTTTATGCCTTGGGTTCTTCCGAGCCCCAACGCCAATTCAAGTAATCAACCACACAAGCTTGAGGAAGGACTAGACTATTTCTAGCTCTTGACCTTAATGGGAGGAAATGGGTTTTAACTATCTCTAGCTAATCCGACACACAAACACTCCAATTCTCATTATTCTCTCTTCCCACCCAATTCTCACCTTTTTCCGTCAAGAAAAAGCAAAAAGTAAAGCACAATTCATGGTTGCAAACCTTCAATTTTAAACATTATAACTTGGGAGAAGATAATAGATCTACAATTTCAATAGGGAATCCAAAGCAATTTCAAAACCCAATCAAATTAACAAACCCACCATGAATATACCTCTAGCTAGCAAATTAGTCAAGCATATTTAAAAAAGATAGAAGATACTTCAAGAGGATTCACCTTATATTCATCAATGCTAGCTTCACAAATTTTCTTCAAATGCTCTTACAACAATAGTGGAATTTCCAATTTGGGGTAAGGAAACAAAAGAAGAAAAGTTCCTATCTAACCTGCATAATTCTATGGTGAAAAGATTCTATTAAAAATTCTATGAAAAAGATGAAGTCTAAAATGAATGAATTTTTTAATTAGTTAAATGAATGAGTGGTGTACAATGAAAGCTATGTAAATATATGTACTTCCTTGTGTACAACTTTCTCCAAATGCCCTTGAGGCTTTAGATTATGTAGACCTTTCTTGGACCTTTGCTACCCTTTATTAGACGGCCTCAACTATGAAGAACTATCGTTTAGCCAATGCAAATCCGCGGAGCATCGAACTATAGCCGGTGGAAAATAGTGGTCATGTGAGAACCAACGGCAACCGATATTAAGCCAATGCCAAACCACCAACTTCCGCTTGATTATCCGGTCTAGGCAAGAATTGCATTTCACTCCGTGTTTTCCTTCCGGATTCGTGCTTCTTTAGCCGATTCAAAGCATATCCTTATACCTCTTTTTGAACTCAAATCCTCCATTATCTTTGGCCCCCTTCCGCAGATCATATGCAACCTAACACTTCTCTCAAACTCCATGTGTTTTTCTACTTCATGCTTTCTACTCACATGAAGTACTCAAAGAATCAAAGAGAAAGAGCATAAAATCCACATAAACGACTCAAAACTAGGCAAAACTCATGCTTAGAAGCCTAATGAGTTGGTAAATTTTAATTCATCAAACCCCAAACATCAACCATTGTTTGTCCTTAAGTAATGCATTCTTTATAGTTGAGCAAATAAACAACATGCTATATTTGAGTTTTTGCATCAAAGCCAATCAAGATGTTCTTTCACAAGGGGACGTTGCTAAAGCTTAGAGCACTAAGTTAGTTTCACATGAAATCATCAAGCCTCAAGACAACTCAAACATTATACACCAACTCAAGAAAAAGAAAAGACTCAAACCATATTGCATACGCTTCAATAGGTGACTACAATCATTAAACATATCCTACATGCATTCCTTCCATTCAAACAAGGGTCATAGTACATAAAAACAAGTTCAAAGAGCATCTCAAGCCATTGAAAATTCACATTCAAAGCTTGCCTTAAAGTTTTCTACCCGGCTGCCTTAATCATACCTCTCTTGAAAATAATTTTAAGCATGTACTCAAAGAAAATGATTCCACTCACAAGAAGAAAGAATCCTCATCATATTTTAGCATGTCACACATTGGGATTATAAGATGATGTAGATCTCACTCATAAAGAAACTCAAGTGCATACAAATTGACCCATAGGCTTATCCTTCATGTATATCACCACTAATGTAGTGTTGCTACACTCAAAATCAATTAGGAATTTATGTCATAATGAAGGATAGTAAGGGTAGATAAATGTTTAACTTAAGTGACTAAAGCCTCCCTAATGCCATTACAAACGCTTGTAACATCCCATCATCTTATTGAGATCACTCCACCTTATTTCTCCTTGTACATCATCTTCATCTTTAAACACAAGCCACCCTTATACACCTATGAATTTCACATTTAGCCTTATATATGCAAGAGATAACACCGTTATACTATTCTTTCTCTTTTGATTATTCGAGGTATTTCAACCCATCGAATCATTCAACTCATCACAATTTTGGTGCTAACTCAATTTTAGGCTTCTCATTTCTTCCCCTACTCTTGCAAACCCCAAACTTAGGCTTTTACCTAATTTCACATTCATTTCCTTATCTCTCCCTATTTCTTGGGCTTGAAGCCGGCATTATTTTCATTCTTTTTTCATCACTACTATTAGGGAGTGATGGGTGCCAAAGAGAAAGGATTAAAATGGTCATTAGGCTTGTAATGTGGTTTCCAAGAAAGGGTCCAAGGATCAAACGTTGGCTATCAAAGATTAATGTTCAAGGAGGTTATTTTAGGTGATGACTAATAAAATAGGGCCTAAGATCATGTTCGAATGCATCCCCATCTATCATTTCACCTTGAGTCACACTTAGGCCAAATTCTAGACAATCATTTATACACAAGAATTAAGCCAAAAACCTCACCACACAAGGCTACAATCAAAGTGGAGTTCAAACACTTCCTTCATCACATTTAAGAGAATGACTTCTAACTAGCTAGTTACGAATTGAAGCCAAGCAAGGAATATATATTTCATGACAAGAAAGTGCTCATTTTCACATTTAATATACCCCCTCTTTCTTTCAAAATTCATGCACAATGCCAAGAAAGAAATGTTTGTGGTACCTCATCAAACAAATGCACACAAGACTCTACAAGACTCTAGACTTGACATTTTCCCTTAAGAAAGTCGCCTCTCAATCTATCATCTGGGAAGTTCCAACCCGGTTCGACAATAAAAAGAAAAGACAAAGAAACTTCTCATTTGGAAAGAACCATAGTGAGCAAAGAAAACCTTGGAGTTTATCTGAAGACTATCTAAAAAGGTGATACTAATAACAAGTAATGACGTATATACACTTAAGAATGACTGTCATGCTCCTCCTGGGAGGCTTGACCGGCACTTGTGTCCTACTAGTACCTGACTGGCCGCACTACCGAGCCTAAGCACTTCTAGTGTCGTTCGGCTCTCACTCGATTTATGAAAACAACGGCTAACGATCAGAATAAAGCCTTCCGGGGCCAACAAGGCCTATAGCCACCTCGTAGGAATATAATAGCTACCTGCAACAACCGAATACAAGGGAACCTATGTGGCCGATAAGGCCACCATGTCGACTCAGTTATCACGGAAAAGTGGAATCTGGCAACAATTGACTCGTGATCGACAAGGTCACCAACCGACAACTTAACAAGGCCCCACACGACAATTACAAGCAAACTAAAAACATACACACGGCCCCACACGACCTATAATCCAACTACAGGAATATACAATCCGCAAGCCTCAAAGAATAAGGTTGCTCTGACAGGCCCCCACCTACCCATACCGTACAACAAAAGTGGAAGTAAAACCTTAGCTATCAGCTCTGATGATAGGAGCTAAAGACTTTGTACGCTGGCTCGAACTACGAGGGATCTCGCTTCCTCGTCTATGAGTACTGCAGTGGCACGCAGCGCCCCAAACGGCGCGCACCACCGGTCCCGAGTATGCAAATCAATAACCGAAAATATACCGATAGATACTAAGTAATAGGAGACGGCCGAGATCGATCAAAAGAGCGTAATTTACCGAAGAGAGTAAGTCATACCCGATAACATGGCGGTCTACTTCTATCTATTAATAACTAACACAACATAGCATATAAGAACCTTACCAAAATTTCCATGTCGTGAAGGTACAACCACACGCAATCTATACCCCTACCAAGGTCATACCATCCACCTAGTAACTATGAGCATCCCGCCGCCCTTTGGGTATGCAACTCGGGGCTCGCCGCCCCTCGACTATAACATCTAAGTCCGAAGGACTCCTAAAATCTCAAATCGAAATCTCGTAATCTGGAATTCAAATCTCGCACCCTGCGCAAGTGCTCGATGTGGGGTGTGGTATAGTGCCGACGCCCCGTCTGGGAATCTCGCATCCCATCTTCGCTCGTCATGACGGAATGCCACTCCGTAGAGCCGACGTATCCTCACCCTCTGGGCGCGCAGCTGGACACAGCCTATTAAACCCGCGCCAAGGAAGCTCTAAAGGTGCCCAACACGTAACAATCATGTCTCCACATAGAAATAACTGCATGTAATATATATATATATATATATATGCCGAATCCGATAATAATATTTATATCGTGCATTCCCGCTCTCAATCTCGTGACTAAAATATACTAAACTGATACTAAATATGCTGGAATATGATAATGAGATATACTGAGTCCGAAATAATATTTCGAATATTCTACTCGAATTATACTATTTTACCGAGTTTCATGCTGAACACCGTATAATAATTCTAACATGCTTACCGAACTTATACTGAATATAATATATTAAATTTTTGAAATATCTTCTACTCGGAATTTGTACTATTTTTCTATACCGGAATTACTAGCTTACCGAAATAAACTGGGCTTTACATACCTCAACTCGCTAACTTTCGATTAACTAGCTGCTCGGCCCAAGATTCACTATTTCTCCCAACCGTATTTATATTCACGTGAAATTATAGAACACTGTACTATTAATTTGGAAAGAAACCATATTATGGCTATACTTACTGCCTATTCATCGACTTATCAAAGAAACTGCCGAAAACTCGCTATTTCTCAGTGGGTCTAGAAGGGAGAAATACTCAACTTTAATGTCGGTGGAGTATATAACACTAGTTTGGAGCAATTCCACTTACCTAGCCTGGCGTGACGACGATTTGTCTGGCTGAATTTCACGAAATCCAACTCCTCACAGAATGCTTTCAAGAGTTTTATATCACTACCTAAAAGTTAATTCGAGTTTGGAACGCGTTTGAAGGTGTAACTAAGGAAATTTAATCAAACCCTTCATTCCCTTATATTTTTGTTCATTTACCGGAAATTATATGAAGGGAAAATGATTTAAAATGAAGTGGAGCCTTATATACTTGGTGCCTTTAAGTCACATTTGTCGAATGGGATTTATAAGTCGCATTTGCCTTGCAACGCTCCGACTTGGCGCTTGTCCGGCTTCCCTGCACTTTTCTTGCACGTGTGGCATTCTAAAACTCTTAACCAACATGCACAGGGCCAAACTAAGTGTCAAGAACTTATGGGGTAACAACGACGTCGCTACCCAATATATAACATGGTCATAATGTACATCACATAAAAAGTGGGTTATGCGTACTTCACCCCTAACAAAAACACCGCATTGTCCTTGATGCCTAAGGTTAACAAAATTAGGAAGGAATGGGTGAGAGAACTCCCTTATACAATGGAGGCATCTGATTTACATGCATTTTCCATGCTCTCCTTTTTCTTTTTCTTCTCTCACTACTTGCCAAGTTCCACACCTATTCCATCCCTACATAATCAAAGACAACACAAGCGTAAAGTAGAACAAAACAAAAGGAAAAATAAATACAAAATGTAAAATTACTTGGGTTGCCTCCCCATGAAGGCTAGCTAACGTCAGATCGACGACTTCAATTTTTACCTACTTTTTTTTGTCCACTTTGAGCATTTAAATCACACTCTAGTTTCTTGTCCATTCTTCTACTCCACCGGGAGGGGTAGTGATGTGAGGCATCAAGGGGCCAAGTAAATAATGTTGCATCTTGTATTTCTTGGCCTCTTAGAGGGTGTGCCTTGACTTTGTTGGCATGGCATACTCTAAGATGAAGCCACGTTGATCGTCCTCTTCTACTTCCTTCATTGACTTGGTCTCTACTTCCATTTTGTCAACCAAGTTCACTGTTGAAAATGATAAGAGGAGGTTTAAGTTGCTCCTCTTCAAGCATGCTTTTGCTTGAAATCCTCCTTCAAGTGCACTAGAGTCCTTGAGCATGATTTTTTGGATGTCACTTGGGGCCTCTAGTGTCACTTCTTCAACTTAGGTATCTGCATTTTGCAATGTTGCTGGTTGGCACACCTCATGACTTCTTCAAAGTTCACCTTGACCCTTCTTCATAATTTTTAGCCTCCCATGAAAGTCAAGTCGAGCTATGCCCTATTGTTCACTTCTTTGCGGTGCTCCCCAATGTCTCCTCTACTTCTTTTTTTTAAAGATTTGCAGCTTTCTTCTTGCGGATTGATGATTCTTGCTGGGCATGGAGGGGTTAGTAATTTTTCCACATTAGACTCCGGCTCCAAAAAGGCTTGGATCATGGATTCCATGCGCTTGCATGTAATTCTCTCCTTCCTTACTTGCCATGGCATCATTTCTTTCAAGCTTGGGAGCACAATCCTATCATTCCCATTATAGGGGGAAGTGAACCCATTAGAGAATCCATCTCGAATTTCTCTCGATGACAATGACATATTGTGCATTTATACTGATAATAGGAAGGAGAAGGTGCACTCATCTCCTTCTAGGGCATATTTGCAATCTTGCCAATAGTGTGGTCCTCTGCCAATAGAGACATTGGTCATTATAATAAGGGATGCAACCAACAAACCTCCTTTCATTCCATGATGCCATCATACAACTACAAACAACCAAAAACAAAAACAAAATAAGAAACAAATCAAGATGTAAAATAATTATGCAAAACTAATTCGAATCAATAAATACCTAATGTCTTATCACAACTCAATTCCTCCGCAATGGCCCATTTTTAATAATGTCCAAGCTATTACCCTCTTTATGAAAGAGCATAAATGGTCGTTGTAACAAACAAATATCGTGATGGACATTGGGGTTGAATCCTACAGAGAACAAATAGTCTGCTAATGTTACACCCCCGTAAAATTCTTGACATGTAGATGGGCCTATTCGCATGTTGGTTAAGAGTTTTAGAATGCCATACATGCAAGAAAAGGTCCGAGGAAAAATCGGACAAACGCCAAGTCGGCACTTCGCAAGGCAAAATGCGATTATAAATCGCATTCCAGAAAGCGACTTATAAATCGTATTCTAGGAAAGCTGATTTATAAATCGCATTCCAGAATGCGACTTATAGGTCCTAATTATATAAGCCCCCAACTTCGGTTTTTCATTAAAGTTTCTTATAATTTTGAAAAACAGGGTGCGAGAGAAAGAGGAACGAGGGTTAGTTGATAATTTCCTTCGATTACGCCTGTCAAACATGGTCCAAACTCGAATTAATCTCGCATACCGAGGTATTTAGCAAAGAAGGGAGCATTCCTACTGGTTTAGTTTCATGAAATTCGGCCGGCGAATCGTCGTGCTACCGAGCTAAGGTAAGTGGAATTGCTCCAAATTAGTGTCAATATACTCCTAGCCCTAAAGTGAGTATTTCTCCCTTTCCGACTTTCGAGAAATAAATGAAGTTTTTCAACTGCTTCTATAAGCCAAAGTTTGGGCTATATATATCGAAAGTGATGTTTTCCGTAAATTAGTGTATTTAGTTCTAATTGATATATATATATATATATATATATATGAATGCAAGCTTGGGAGAAATAGCGTGAATATTGACCGAGCTTCGCCCGTTAGCTCCAAAATTTGAAGCGAAGTATGTAAAGCTAATTCTTCGGCAAGTTAGTAATTTAGTACAAGAAATAGCGTGAAATATAGAAGAAAGAATTCAAAAGTCAAGACTTGAGTCCAGTATGAGTTTAGCAAGCGTGTTGTTGAATTTAGCAAGCATATTTATAATATTATGATATATGTTGAGAATAAAAGTTAGTAAAGTAATATCGACAATGATAATATCCTGACACAAGATAGTCGTAAAGTCAACAATATCTCATATACAAGATAGCCAGATAAATGATATCCTGTATACGTATAATTCTCGTATAAGAATCAAAGATAACACATAAAAGAGTACGTAATGAGAATTCGTAATGCATATTTTCGCTCAAGCATGCTTACAAGTATGTGATTATTGATTGTTGAGACTCTGTTTGTGTTATGAGGGCACTTTGAGCCCCGCCACCCCCGGGTTGGTAATCGTGCTCGACCCACCGTGAGGGTGGGGATACGTCACCCAAGGAGAGTGGCATGTCGTCTACGTAGGGACGAAGATGGGATGGAGCTCTTACACGCCGATCATCATAGCGCATACGCTTACCCCGTTGTGCGCTGTTTAGAACAGACATGATAGCATACGCTTGCTGGGCCATAGCGATAATACAAGTGAGTCCTGTGCTCGTAATGCTTATTTATATCGCAGGCCATAGCCCGAGCTAGAGACCTGTGGGGCTTCTGGTGAGGTGCTCGTAGTTAGTAGACGAGTGGAGTGATTTATTTTTGGATGGTTTTGACCTAGTAGGGCATATAGATTGTTTGTTGGTTGGAACTCTCTCGCTTAAGGGGGTCAGTATTGGTCCTTGCTTGTTATATATATGTATATATATGTTATTTAAATAGCTAATAAATGTGCATCGCCACGTCGATGTGTATGTTCTCGCCATTCTCAAGGCTGCAAAGCCCGTTTCGCACTCTATCGGGCCAGACAGCCGATATCTTCTACCGTCTCGTAGTTTCTGGCTATATTGTTTATATTCGCTATGATCGCTGCTTTGCATACTCGGGTACCGCTGGTACTCGACGCCCGCTAGCGCCGCATTACTTGCCCGCAGTACTCATAGACGAGGAGCCGATCCCTCGTGGATTCCAAATTTCCGCTTGATAAGAGTTTACCGCCTCCTCGTCATCCTGACCTTGATATTCGTAGGTGTAGTTCATTTTCTTTTGTTGTATAATACGTAGGTCAGGGCCCTATCCCGACCATCTTATTAGTATTCTTAGAGGCTTGCATTGTGTGTGTATATAGCTCTTCCCCGTGGTTAGCTGTGCCGGTCCCGTGGGGGCCGTGCGATGTTTAGTTGTTTAGTGTTGTTGATTGTAAGTACGTAGGCCGTATTCTAATGATAGTGGTGACCTTGCCTCTAGCCACGAGATGTTCGCAGATTCATTATATTGAGTTAGAAATAACTAAGACAGCATGGTGGCCTTGTCGGCCCGCATAGGTTTCCCTATATGAGAATGATTCTCGTTAGCTTCGATGTTACAAGATACAGTGGCTATCTTTCGGTCTGAGGCCAGATTGCTCTCGTTATATAGCCTGGATTCCATGAATCTGAGTTAGAGCGCCAGCACCCGATGTGCTTAGCACGTAGTTCAGCATCTGTGTCCGAATAGGGCACTGTGCGCTCATACCCCTAAGCGAGGGGCGTGACAAACTTGGTATCGTGAGCGTGTGTCGTATCCTGGGAGTCTCGGTAAGCCGTGCTAAGGTAGTTCTGCCATTGATGTGTTGTGCACCACATACTATAGTGTGAGGTCAAGGCATGATCGATGGTTACTCTTTCTTCTCATTCAATGTATATAGAGTAGTACAAGATAGGTCGAGTTCTGAAACTTACCATATTATTTGAATACAGATACAAAGTCACACCAATAATATCCATCTTGTGCGTAAGACCGTATATAGTAACAGGAGAGGGCACCAAAATGTGGCCATAAGGTAATTACAGAGCAGGAGGGGGTATCGTGGACCTTCCCGATGTGATACCTTTATCTACTCATCCCCAAAGATATTTCTATAACCAGATTACGGTTAGAAGCATAGCGTATGACGAGTACGAGCACGTTGCTGACAAGTGTGAGAAAGCAGAGTAAGTGCGGTGACTCCCACCTCCATCCTTTCGCACAGGTGGTATAGTTCCATGTCTTCGTTTTGTTGCGTAAGAAAAAGTCATTCCTACCCCCTTAGTTTTGATCCCGCATAGCAAAGGGCATAGGATTGAGGTGATGTTGCCCAAAGTAGGCAAAGAAGTGAAAGGTGGATTGGTTGATTCCAGAAAATATTAGAAAGAGTAAGGAGCCCTTATGATTATGTAAGTTGTGCAGCCCTCACTGCACAGTCAAGAGTAAGTAAGACTACTAGCTAATTAAAGTGGGCGTAGAAGATCCGTCACTGATGGACTTCTAGTAATAAATCCAGTTCTAGTCGAAAAGGCCATGTCCGAACATAATATACTAACAACAAAAAGATATACCTGCAAGATATTGTGCTGGTGATTTCGGCCGTGATACCAAAGGTAGGAGGTCATGTGACCGATGGGTCCGATCATAAGCCATAAGAAGTATGTTTCGTGGGACTTGACCAAGAATTCATTAACAATGTAAGGCAGTACCTTGAAACCCAAAAGAGGTCAACTTAGGCAAGATTAGGAAGGAGTGTGAATAATACGTATTTTGTGGGGAAATTAGAATCACCCTAGATTGATAGAATATCGTGTATTAAGGACTAAGCCTTGACCGACAGCTAAGAGACAAGTAAGATTGCGGTTCGTAATGCCGCGGTGACATCCGCCTAATGAGAAGGTAAGAGGGTACCGGCCCGAGACTCTCTAATCTAATGTGGTTCCAAAGACAAGGTCCAACAAACAAATACTGGCCTTAATATAATGCCAAGTAAGGCCCAAGGTTCGATGTTGACCCCACATTGTAAGAGGGCGAAGTTTCAAATAGCGATCATAGCTAAAGTGCATGTGTGTGTTGCTTTAACGGGACAAAATCCAATGAAATGGCATGAGAGACAGGAGATATCCTTAGACCGTAGAAGCATATCATGTGCAGAGTGAAATTCCGCAAAGCATGTCAGAGATACGTATCCCTACGTAATTTAGTATCTATTGTACGTAGTTATCGATATATATATGTACGTATACGATATGTCAGTGAGCAATACAATAAGGGTTACACCATACAGATTCTAGTTAGCTGCTAGGAAGTAAATACAAAATTGCACCGCAGACCCTCAAGAAAAAAAAAAAAAGAGAGAACGGGAGGGCTAAGTGATTCACTTACGGGCTACAGAAACTTTCCAGCTTCCTCGCTTATGAGTCAATGGACTTATATGTTTGCTGCCGTATCTAGACTTCGTAAGCTACTGCACTAGTAGCCTCGAATCGTGGTTAGATTTGATGGTGGCCAGCTAGACTGCCTAATGACCACTCAGCCTCGTATTGGTAGCCATCCCTAAAGACCAAAAGAATGATATTGCATGTGCCGTAACTGTAAATAACGAATTTGCCACATACCTTAGGTTAGCAATACCTGCACTTTTCCAATCCATACTGTGGTTGTACATCGTTTTACCAAGCCTTGGAGGAGAGTCGGCCTTAGTTAACCCAGCGCTTATTATATGGAATACCCCGTAAAGTCGCCCAAATTGTCCCGGCCTTCATAAACCCCGTGATCGTAGTCATGATTGCATTTGTGCATTTCACCGTTCTCATAAGATATTCAGATACAGAGCCCTAGCAAGAGGCTAGTCTTTGCGTAATGGCTCATAAGACCGAGAATTTCCTAGGAACAACAAAGATAAATCCAAGTGGATACGAACAAGGCGTAAGAAATTGCAGTACCGCTAGCACAAGGTTTAACTAAGACAAGGAGATCAGTAGGTCTCTATGAAGATCCGGGACGGACCGCCCGAGAGTAAGTCTTCCGACTAAGCACAACTCTACAATTGCACAATTGGGGAGAACAAAACAGTTAGCTATCCACAAACCCGCAGTTATGCATGAGTTAGCGTATGTCCGAATAGGACATTTAGAGCATTGTTAGACTACTATAGCATTCGGGTCATTCAACCCACTATTCAGCTTATTCAAGGTTATTCAAATTGCATTATTGTAGACTGCAATCATTATCGTGGATCCTCTTATCGATACGGGCACATGGTGTGTAGAGATGCACAAGCTCAGTTATCCCAAGAACAAATAGTTTAGCATGTGGCCAAAAGGCGTATGTTTCAGCTATACTGTGTAGATTACCTGTTTGTTTCTCCAAAGATGATAAGCCGTATGACTGCCAATTACATGCCAAGTTCTCTAAATGTGGAATATTCCTGTATCAATCAAGAAGGGTCAATATAGTAACAAACGCCCGTAGCTATAAATCTACGGGAGTTTGGCATACTTGTAGCCGAACAACGGGAATTGTCTCGGGAAATACACCAATTAGCTACTTTAGCCGCCGTGTAGAAGAACTGTAGGATATCAGAGCGGTAATTCAACACTCGTGTCGTCATTAGGCTGTGGAGGTAAAAGAACGGCAATATGAAGATCCCGACTCGGTTCAGCTTAAGGACGTAATTCAAAGAAGGGAAAGCGCCATTTTGTGATAATCAGGATGAAGTGCCGCAATGTAAGGGCCACTGTGTTCCGTATATTTCAGGGCTCCGCCACAGATTATGAATGAGGTACATATGACCGGCTATTCTCTCCATCCGTGCGCGACCAAAACACGATATCAAGGAAAACCACTGTACAAGTATGACAAGAGAAATAGCAGCATTCTGTAAAACTCAAAAGGTCCTAACCGCCAACAAGTAAAAGGAATCAATTTAAAACTAAAAAGAGGATTAAATCAAGACATAGTTGTGCCTCTATGGAAATGGGAAGCAATAAACAGGGACTTTAGCGTGATTACCCCCGCACTGTGCATAGACATGATGCCATTTGGGTAATATTATGTATCAACGGAATCAGCCCCATTTCCCGCAAAGGGAGCTACTTTCTCGCCGAAGATTATGCCAATTGTATAACAGAAATAGTTGGGAGCTACATGGTGTTCCAAGATCTATTATCTCCTCGGCGTAGGAGCACACTTATCACGCTAGATTTTGGCAAACATTTCAGAGGTTTGGGAATGCAGAGCTAATTTGAGCACATCATTCCACTCGCACAGATGGATGTGCCGAACGCATTATTCGTACGCTTGAGGATATGCTGTGCGTGTGTTCTAGACTTGGAGGTAGTCGGGGACGAGCATTCACGCTAATTGAGTTTTCTATAATAATAGTTATCACTCGCTTATCAAGATGGTGCCCTTTGAGGCACTATATGGGCGAATATGTAGATCGCCAGCTGGTCAAGGTTTGAAGTGGGAGAGTCGCACCGATTGGGCGATATTATTCATCGCCGAGGGAAAAGGTAAAGCTTATCGAGAACGCCATCGACTACACGTGAGCCGCCAAAATCGTAGAGGCCGATGTGCGGCGCAGACTGAATTTGATGTGAATGACTCTGGTATTTCTCGAAAGTATTCACAAAGCAAGGTGATGAGATTCGGCAAGAGAGGTAAGCTCATTCAGGTTCTTGGGCCTTATTAGATCTGTCAAGAATGTGCCAAGTGGCATATGAGTTGAACTTGCCTCCTTAATTAGAATCCGTCTACATCCAGCTTTTTCACGTATTTGCTAAGGAAATGCACGGACCCATCTCAGAAAGGCCCTTAAATTGTGATGTCCAGGTTATGGAAGAGCTGGATCATGAAGAGGGTTCCAAGAGCTATCTTAGACAGACAGACCAGATTGAGAACCAAAGATATTACGTCTGTCAAGGTACCGTGGCGTAACAAGAACCGAGAGGAGATAACTTGGGAGGCAAAGGAAGATATGAAACCGTATATCCTCACTTATTTCAAGCCTAGTCAGTCATGAGGTATGTTAGTATTGTTATTTTATGCAAAGTATAGCCTTATAGTATATGTTTAAATGAGATAATTGATTCCACCTTTCTGCGTGATGAATACTATAGTATTGTGTGGAGTACCGTGATGACTTTTGCATTTTAGGTTTTGGGATAGTCCATTACAGGGAAACTCGCTAAAATTTTTCTAGAAATAAGTTGAGTAAGTTGGGAATTCCTACAGATAGAAATTTACATTTGGAGGACGAATGTTCTAAAGGGGGAGAATGTTACACCCTTAAATTATTGATATGTAGATGGCCTATTCGCATGTTGGTTAAGAGTTTTAGAATGCCATACATGCAAGAAAAGGCCCGGGAAAGACTGGACAAAAGCCAAGTCGGCGCATCGCAAGGCAAATGCGACTTATAAATCGCATTCCAGAAATGCGACTATAGGTCCCAATTATATAAGCCCCCATCTTCGGTTTTTCATTAAAGTTCTTTATAATTTCTAAGAAAACACGTAGGGTAAGCAGAGAGAAAGAGGAACGAGGGTTATTTGATAATTCCCTTCCGATTACCTCGTCAAACACGGTCCAAACTCGACTAATCTCGATACCAGGTATTTAGCAAAGGAGCATTCCTAATGGGTTTAGTTTTGTGAAATTCGACGTGCGACTGCTGTGCTACCGAGCTATGCAAGTGGAATTGCTCCAAATTAGTGTCAATATACTCCTAGCCCTAAAGTGAGTATATATCCCTTCCGACTTTCTCGAGAAATAGCGGAAGTTTCAAACCGTTTCGATAAGCCAAAATTGGGGCTATATATATATCGAAAGTGATGTTTTCTTCCGGAATAGTAGTGTATTTAGTTCTAATTGATATATATGAATTAGCTTGGGAGAAATAACAGCATCGACCGAGCTTCGCCGTTAGTCGGAAAATTCGAAGCGACAGAGTGTAAAGCACCTTCAAGCATAGTTAGTAATCCAAAGAGCAAAAGAAATAGCATGAAATATAGAAGAAGGGAATCAAGTCAGCAATTGAGTCCAAAAGAGTGAGTTTAGCAAGCGTGTTTTGAATTTAGCAAGCATGTTTATAATATTATGATATATGTTCAGAATAAAAGTTAGTAAAGTAATATCGATACCGATAATATCCCGCATATTAAAGATAGCCGACACCGTATAATATCTCATATAAGCGTATAGCTGTACAGCTTAGATGATATCCTACATAGCGTATAATACAAAGAGATGAGAATCAAAAGATAAATACGTAAAAGAGTGCGTAATGAAAATCGAATGCAGATAGTATTTTCAGCTCAAGCATGCTTGCTATATGTGATTATTGATTGTTGAGACTTCATTTGTGTTATGAGGGCACCCTTGAGCGTCCCGCCCTAGGTTGGTAATCGTGTCGACCCACCGTGAGGGTGGGATACTACCTGAGTGGCATGTCGTCCATGAAGAGGACGAAGATGGGATAGCTTTCCATATCAGCCGATCATCATAGCAAGATGTCAGCTTTACTCCCGTTGTGCACTTGCGCCTGTGGAAATCAGGACATGATACGTATTACGCATAGCCATACTTACAATACAGAGTCCCCCCGGGCTCGCATAGCTATTTACCGCAGGCCATAGCTCGAGCTAGAGACCTGTGTGGGCTCAGAGAGGTGCCGTAGTTAGTAGACGAGTGAGTGATTTATTTTTGGATGGTTTAACCCGGTAGGGTATTAGATTGTTTGTTGGTTGGAACCTTTAGGCTTATGGAGCCGGTATCGTCCTGCTTGTTATATATATGTATATATATGTTATTTATTAGCTAATAGACAAAAGATCGCCACGTCGGCTGTGTATGTTCTCGCCTTATTCTCAATACGTAAAAGCCTGCTTCGTATTCTCATCGTGCCGGCGCCATATCTTCTTCGTCTTCGAGTTTCTAGTTATATTGTTTATATTCGCTATGATCAGCTTTCAGATACTGTACAAGGGTACCGACGCCCGTTGGGGCGCTCGCATTACGGCTCGCAGGCACTGGCGTACTCCAGGAGCCGATCCTCCGTGATTCTAGCCAGCCTCATAGAGTCATCAGCCTCGTCATCCGGCTTGATATTCGAGGTGTAGTTCATTTTCTTTGTTGTATAATACGGCAGGCTCTGGGTTCTATCCGACTATCTTTATAGGTATTCATAGAGGCTTGCGATTGTGTATATATATCTCCCTTTGGGCAGTTGTGCCTACGATGGGAATCGCGTATGTTTAGCCGTTTAGTGTTGTTGATTGTGTTGGCCGGTGGCCGCATTAAGATAGTAGTGGTGACCTACGGCCACGTAGATGTTCAAAGATCTGGCTATATTGCAGAGATAACTAGACAACACGGTGGCCTTGTCACCCGCATAGGTTTTTAAGCTATATGAGAATGATTCTCGTTAGTCGATGTTACAAGACAGTGGCTATAGGCCCAATGAGTATCAGATGGCAACCTACAGGCAGCCCACATTCATGAACTGGAAGCTAGAGCCAGCCGCACCCGTATGCCAGGGCATAGTAGTCTAGTACCCAAAAGTCCTAATAGGGTACTGTAGTTCAGCCATAACCCCCTAAGTGCGGGGCGTGACCGATAATTCAAGAGCTATAAACTAATTCAAACTAGGAACACACAATTGTTCAACATTTGAAAAGTAAAATTGGGGGGAAATTAAAGGGAAATAACTATCTAATTCTAAACTAAGACTAATTGGGGGATCCAATTGAAGCAAAATCTACACGTGATATGGCTAGGGGCATTGATTGATGAGATCTCAACTAAATTGAGAATTTCTTCAATGCCTTAGAACCATAATTAGCATAGATAGCAAAGGATAATTCATATTTCTCTTGTTTTTCAACCATAAGAATGTTTATGCCTTGGGTTCTTTCAAACCCCAAAGCCAATTCAAGTAATCAACCACACAAGCTTGAGGAAGGACTAGCTATTACTAGCCTTTACCTTTAATGGAGTGAAAATGTGGGTTTTAACTATCTCTAGCTTAATCCTACATACAAACACTCCAATTCCATACGATTATCTTCTCAAACAAAAGCAAGAAAAGTAAAGCACAATTCATGTTTGCAAACTATCAATTTTAGCAATTATAACTTGGGAGAAGATAATAGATCTACAATTTCAATAGGAATCCAAAAGAAATTTATCAAAACCCAATCAAATTAACAAATCCACCATGAATATACCTCTAGCTAACAAATTAGTCAAGCATATTTAAATGTAGAGAGAATATACCAAGAGGATTCCCCTCACATTCATCACATTAGTTTCACAAATTTGCTTCACAAGCTCTTACAATAATGATGGAATTCCACCAATTTGGGTTAAAGAAAAAGAAGAAGAAAATTTCTATCTAAATCTACAATACCATGGTGAAAAGATTCTACAAAAAATTCTATGAAAAATGTGAAGTCTAAATGAATGAATTGTTGAATTAGTTGAATAAATGAGTGGTGTACAATGAACGCTATGTAAATATATGTACTTTCTTGTGCACAACTTTTCCAAATTCCCTTGAGGCTTTTAGATGCTTTAGTGACCTTTCTAGACCCTTTTACCCTTCATTAGATGGCCTCTCCTATGAAGAACCGGTGTTTAGCCGGTGCAAATCTGCGGAGCACCGAACCATAGCTGGTGGAAAACAGTGGCTGGCAGGGAGAATCGACGGTTCAACTGGCATTAATACAATTCCAAACCACCAACCGTCGGTTGGGTAGCCGGTCTAGGCAGTAAATTCGGCATTTCGCCCGTGTTTTGCCCTTCTGGATCCGTGTTTAGCTGATTTAAAGCGTATCCTTACACCTTTTTTTGAGCTCAAATCCTCAATTATCTTTGGCCCCTCTCCTTCATATGCTAAATCATCAAATTTCATCTCAAACTCCATGTGTCTTGCTATATTTCATACTTTCCCTATTCATATGAAGTACCTACAAAGAATCAAAGAGAAAGAGCATAAAATCCACTTAAATTACTCGAAAACTAGGCAAAAACTCATGCTTAGGAGCCTAATGAGTTGGTAAATTTCCAACTCATCAAGATACTTGGGAAGTTGAATAAGATATGAAGGCCAAGTACCCTCACCTATTCCCTCCTAGTCCAGAATTATCGTGAGGTAATAGTTTCCTCTCATGGAATTTCGATTGGTTGTATGTTCCATTCCCTTGTCATTAAGTTCCTTAGTATGATTGTGTGTTGCACAAGTTTAGTTTGAGTGTTTTAGCTAGATCAATTATTCACTAAGCCTTAGTGTAGTTTTCATTTGAGGATGAATGATCCTAAAGGGGAGATAATGTAACACCCCAGATTTTCCAAAATGGTTTTTACTTAACAAGGAATAAAGTTCCCAGGTCTGATGGTCTCTTCGCATTTGACGTCAAAGTTGATGGCTCGTCTAGTGGGTGACGGCCCATCACCTTGAACATCAATGTGCCCAAGATTTTGGACACTTCTGGATAAGGTTGAACCAACTCTCAAGCGAGTGATGACTCATCAGTTTAGCTGTCATTTGACCCCGTGATTTTGTACCTTTTGTTAAGAATGACGCAAGAGTTGACTGACCATCAAGGGAGTGATGGCCTGCCACTTTGAACATCACTGGTGCCCAACATTTCACATTTTCTGGTCAATGTTAAGCCAGAAGTTACTGACCGTCAAGTGAGTGACGGCCCGTCACTCTGGCCGTCACTTTGAATTCACAGATTTTGTACACGTTTTTTAAGGGCAGTTTCATAACTTCCCATGATCTTTCACCCAAACCTAAATGTTTTAGGTTTCCTAAGGTGGTTATTTAAGGTTTTATAAAGCCTAAACACTCATTCCTCCCTATTCAAAAGTAGAATCAAGGATCAAAGCTCTTAAGAACTCAAGGAAAAAAGCTAGGAAATTCATCTTATTCAACCTAGAGTTTTTCAACCATGAGTCTATGTTCTTCATTCTAAGTATATAAGGCTAACCTAATTGAGAATTTCCCATCTTCATCGTTTCCTAAATTCATTGGTGAGATTGTTGGGATTAGAGTTAGGGTTTATTGTTTAATCTAATGATTTTCTTCTACCCTAATGTATATGTGTTGAATTGTCTTTTTGAGTTCATCACATTGAGATAATTATTGATGTCTATTGATTGTCATCCTCCATTGAATTGTTGATCATCCTACCTTGATTAATGATTAATTGATTGATTAGTTGGTTCATGTGTCTTATTTAAGAAACCCATTAGCATGAAAGCATGATTTTAAGAAGCATGATTTTGAATGCATGTGTTTTGAAGTAAATGTATATTCTTTTCATAAATATTGAGCATATTTTCGAGAGAGTATGCATGAGATTTTGACATAAAAAAATGATTCTTACATAGTTTTGAAAAGCTTAAGTAAAGTCCTATTTTTGAAACTCATGAGATATTTGGTGTCTAGAAGATCCCAAGTTTTAAAGAGATGTTGGAGCCAAGGCTCCTTATTAATGTTTGAAGATTGTTTTGAGCAAGAGTCAGTCCATTGATATTCTAAAGATATTTTAAACAATGTTTTGAGTGAGTGGCTCATAAAAAAAGTTTAAAGAGATTTTGAGAGAAAGGCTCTACAGATGATTTTAAATATTCCTTATATGTATAGTTAAAGTACTTTATAAAGATTCTTTGATGTTTTCTCAAGAAAGGCATGATGACATGAGCAAGATTTTTTTGGGAGGAGTATTTAGCATCGAGTTGAGTGAAAGGGTTCAGAAAACCCGTAAGCCCCATAACTACAAAGCCAGCGTAGAATAGGATCATGTCGTTGGTTCGGGCGACTCATTAAACATAGTCCCTAATAATGACTGTGATTGATAGAGATCCCCTATTGTGATCTGTCTCTACCCTGGAAAGGTATTGGATGACTCTGCCAACTTGAGTGAGATATTTGGGCATTATGTGCTTATTCCTGATAGTGCGAGTTATGAGAAACTCCCTAAGTTAAAGTTATGCGTCTCTACATATATTTTCAGAAATTGTCTTGATGCACAATTTATTGCATAAAACTGTTTTACACATTGATCATGTTAGCATATGGTATCCCATTTATTATTCAGAGTTTCGGAGTACAACTTTAGTTTATTATTTCGTGTCAAGTTTATTATTCCATTTGTGTCTTTCACATGAGATGTTCTTGCTAATATTGTTTTATTAAACTATTTTGCATACCATACATTCCATGTGCTGAAGCCCTTTCGGAATAACATCTTGTTATGACTTAGACTTAGGTAGACAAGATCTGTGTAGGATGTTTAACACCCCAAAAGTCCCTAAGACTAGACCCTAGACTTGGAGTTTGATCATGTAGAGAAATTGGAAATTTTCCTTAGGATTATTCTCAGGACGAGTCCTATAAGAATGGTACAAGTTGTACCAAGGGCATTTGTATGATGCCTAGATAATTTTAGTAGATTTTTTCCTTGAAACCATGACAGGAACCCACGATCTATACCAAGATTGTACAGTCCATACTGAAGCATCATGGGAAGGGATTTAGAGTAATGTTCAGGGTTTCTTAGGGAAACCACGGGCAATGATACGACCCATCTAAGATGGGACGGTTCGTTGAAGGGAGTCGTGGTATAAGGATAAGAGAGTGATAAATCAGTCCTGCCTACAACAGATGGTCACCATGAGTCCTGGTGTGAGTTTATGGTCACTAGTAGACAGATTTTTAAGTGCGGTTTACAAAGGATAATTTTGTAATTTTCTATGTTTTAACAACTAAACCAGCTCATTTTGGGTTTCCTAAAGGGAGTATTTAAGGGTTAAACTAAGTATAAACTCTCATTCCTCTCCCAAACACCGTAAATTGAAGATGAGCGAGGCTCTCAAGTTCCTAGGGTTCTTCTTCTTCTCAAATCTCTGATCAGGGGCATATTTATATGCCAAATTGATACTCAAATGTATAGCTTTTGCCTTGTTTGTCCAACAATGTGTGTACATTCTCATGTAAATTGTA